>JANPWT010000001.1:14484696-14500991 GCA_024678245.1 Erythroxylum densum
AGCCGGTTATACCTTTCAGGAAAATATAGAAAATCTTAAAGAAGAACCAAACCCACATGCAAAACAGATTTTTCACTTACTACACTCAGCTGACCAAAAATTATGGCCAAATTGTGAGACAATAACTCAATTGTCTTCTTGTCTTCAATTGCTCAAATATTGAACATAGAAACTGAAAAGCATATTTCTGATCGTAGTTTTGATAAAATTCTTGGATAGTATAATGAATCATCGCCTCCTGATCATATAGTGGTTGATAGTTTTTACAAAATGGAAAAACTTATTAGGGGGTCTTAGTTTGCTTGTTGACAAGATTGATTGTTACAAATTAGGATTATGTTGTATTGGGGAGATGATGTGGAATTACAAAAGTGCAAATTTTGTGGTCAATCTAGGTTCAAGCCCAGAAAGCGTTCTATGAAACAGAAACTAGTACCCTGGAAGTGAATGTATGATTTCCCGCTAACTCCGAGACTTCAAAGACCATATGCTTCTGATGTTATTGCATCTCACATGAAATAGCATAATGAACACAAATATGAAGATGCAATAATGAGTCATCCATTACAAGTTTGCAGCTGAAAGTTGAAAGGTTAGGTTAGGATTGTTGACGAAAGGATTTCAACCTTTTGGTCAATTCGGCCAGCAATATTCATCATGGCCAATCATAATTACACCTCATAATTTGCCATCATGGATGTGTATGAAAGAGGCATATATGTTGACAATGATTGTGCCAGGGACTACAAAACCAAAGCATAAAATTGATGTATTCTTACAACCATTGATATCTGAATTACAGCATCTTTAGGAATATGGTGTTAAAACATATGATGTGTCTCTGAAATAAAAGTTTATGTTAAGAGCGGCTTTGATATGGACCACTAGCGATTTTTCGGCATATGCCATGTTGTCTGAATGGAGCACAGCAGGGAAATTAGCTTGTCTTTACTATGCCAATGATTTTGATGCATTTTATCTTCTAAATGGGGGCAAAACATATTGATTTCACAATCACAGGAAATTTCTTCCTCCAAATCATCCATTTATACGTAATAAACAAAATTTTATTAAGAATAGGATGGTAAAAAACACATCCTCACCGTCATAAAGCTAGTGAAGAGATATTGCAAGAGATTGAGGAATTAGTGAAAGTTACATAATTTAAAGCTGATGAAGTTAATATAAGCATTAATAAAAAATTTGGTTGGAGAAAACGAAGAATTTTTTGGAATTTCCATATTGAAAAAGTAATTTGATATTTCATAATCTAAATGTGATGCATATTGAAAAAATATTTTTGACAATTTTTTCAATACCATAATGAACATTGAAGGGAGGACAAAAGACAATGCAAAATCACAAGCTAATTTGAAACTTTTTTGTTGAAGGAATGAGTTACATAAAGATCTTCGAATCGGTAAATATCTAAAAGTATGTTACACTTTGGAAAAAAAAAGTAAATATTGTGTGAATGGTTGAAACCTCTAAAGTTTCTCGATAGTTATGTTTCAAACTTGGCAAGGTGTGTGGACATAAAGAAGTACAAATTATTTGAAATGAAAAGTCATGACTGTCATGTGTTTATGCAAAAGCTAATTTAAATTGCATTTTGGGAGTTGCGACCGAATAAGGTTTGGGAAGTAATAACAAAATTAAGTTTATTTTTCAAAAGTTTAACATCATTTGAAATCAAGTTGGCTGAAATGGAAAAGCTAAAAAGGGAAATTCTAGTAATTTTGTGCATGTTAGAAGGGAATTTTCCTCCAAGCTTCTTTGACTATATAGAGCATTTAGCACATAAAGCTAAACTAGCCGATCCAATTCAATATGGATGAATGTATCTGTTTGAGGGTTAATTCAACAAAAATGATTGTAATTGAAGTAATAGCATGTTTTAAGAACTAAATTATAATTACCCTATTCGCTAATATAGGTATTTGCATCACTTGAAGAAAAATGTCAAAAACAAGGCTTGAGTTGAAGGTTTGATATATAATGTTATTGAGTGGAGGAAGTTAATACATTTTGTTCACATTATTTTGAGCCACGTGTTCACACAAAAGAAAGAAAAGTTCCTCCTAATGACGATGGGGGATGAACGAGTGATGCTGATAGTAACTTATCCATTTTCACATATCCTAGAGGAATATATGGATGTTCAATAAGAAGAACGTTGACAGAGGAAGAAATTGAGGCCGCCCATGGTTACATGTTATTGAAATGTCAAGAGGTTCAACCTTTCATGTAGTAAGTTGAAATTGATTATTCAGATTTTGAAATTTAGTGCTATTCATAATTGAAATACATAATAATGTTTTTAGATTATACAAGGAATTGTTTCACGAGCTAATGCTCGATAAAACACAAGATGATATCAATAAAGAAGTTAGAAGACACTTTCCTCTATAGTTCAAGAAATATGTATGTTTCACTTACAAATATTGAAATGATTGAAATATATGAT
This sequence comes from Erythroxylum densum, assembly GCA_024678245.1. Classification (NCBI taxonomy): domain Eukaryota; kingdom Viridiplantae; phylum Streptophyta; class Magnoliopsida; order Malpighiales; family Erythroxylaceae; genus Erythroxylum; species Erythroxylum densum. The sequence continues at coordinate 14,487,164 of JANPWT010000001.1, forward strand.
TTAAATGTTCAAATGACATTATACTATTTAATATGATACTTTCTTTTGTTTAGGCCTTAGAAAATCCAATAAAGAATAAGTTAATATGTGATCTTACCAAGGGACCTTTAAGAACTGTTAAATCGTATTTGGTGTATTTCGTTAATGAATGCAAATATCAAACAAAATATCATGGTCATAGCATGGCAACAATAAATAGTAGAGTTTGTATACAGGGAGAATTGATGGATTACTATCATAAACTTATTGAGATACTTGAAATTGAGTACCCTACTTTGCCAATAAAGCGAAGTGTGATATTTAAGTGTGACTAGTTTGATCCAACTCCAACAGAAGTGCATAGCGGATACAATCTAGTTGAAATTAACAAGCAAAGAAGATTGAGAAAATTTGAACCTTTCGTGTTTGCAATGCAAGCAATCCAGGTGTATTATGTCCCTTGTCTCATCTTGCGACGGGATAAGTCAGAATGGTTGGTCATTTGCAAAGTTAAATCTAGAGGTGTTTTTGAATCACATGGAAAAGGAGAATAGAGAATTGAAAGTGAAGCGTTTCAGGAAGATGTTTATGAAATAAATGCATCTGTCACATATGACGATAACGAACCTTTGAACAATCCATCTAATGAATATGTTGAAATTTCATCTAGAGAGGATGACAAGGGCCAGAGATCTAAAGAGGAGTATGAGTTTAATTATAATTCTTCATAAATAGAAGACGATTTTGATTTACAATTAAGAGATGATAGCGATTAATTTGTGTTTGTAATTGAATATTATATTCAACAAATCAATTGTTTCCTTTTTAATATATTGTGTAAAATATTGAATTCAAATAGTTATATTTCTAGAAAAGTCAATCAAATATGAATTTCAGGTTGAAACATGCCACCAAAGAGAAAACAGGGTATAATGCGACCAAGGTTCAGATAACGATTTGACGCTACTTACTGTCTAGATGAAGAATCACATATTAGGGGCAAACAATGCGGATGAATGATGAAGACGCCAGCCTGGAGCTGAGGGACTTGATGGAAGAACTACATCACTATTGTCAATAATCTGTAAGTGAAAATGCATGAAACACTATAAGTTTATAATTAAGTTATTAGTTTAAATTTTAAAAATGGTATAAAATTATTTGTTTTTATATTAGGTTCATTATGTCTAGACCGTGCTCAAGAAACATAACATCCAAATTCAAGGAGAAGATTGATCTTGAGGGTTATGTATGGAAGAATATCTCTCAGGCTATAAAGGAATTTTATTATCAGGAGTTGGAGGTATAAAAAATATTATTTTCTTTTTTAAATTGATTTTATACATTAATTAGATAAATATTATTACATTATAAGTATTTATCAATTTTTTTTTCTTTTTTTCAAAAAGAATTTTTTGGGGTTTTGAATTTGACGCGCAGTCATTAATAAAGTATGGGAGAGACGAGCACGTACATGTTATCGAGACTTTGTTAGTGCAATACACAAGGCTGTGTACAACTGCCTTATATTTTTGAACAAATATAAAGTCATTGGCAGCAATATTGGACATCAACTGAGGTAATGTTCATTTCAGAGCATAATTCTACCAACAAATGTGGAGGACCGGGGGGAGAGAGTTTTACCGTACATAGGGGAGGATCTATTACCCAACACGAGCATGCAGAAAGACTTGTAAGTATTTACACTTCATATTTATATTCTAATTTTTACTTTACTATATTTCAATTTAAATTGATGTGTGAATTTTGGAATGAAAATATGTGTATTATGAAGAATGATAATGTAATAAATGTCTGGTGCCATATATGACTGTGTTGTTGAGTTATTTTCTTTGTTCAATAAGGGGTAAATATCATTAAAAAAATAGAAATTCTGCCAAAATTTTTATAAATTCTAGTTTACTTATATCATTTTATTATGATGTACGAGAAGACTATGGGCATGAGGCCTACACCCCACCAATTCTTTTTACACACTCACACTAAGAAACATGACAGTGTGACATTCATCAATACTCGATGTAGAGAACTAAATTTATGTGAGATTTATGTTTAATATTAATGCTTAATAATTATCATTTACAAATTTAAACATTTCTTTCTGATAGGACCAAATACAAGAAAGTATTCAATGATAGTCTCAGCAGTCTGAAGATGTTGATGAGACTGAAACTTATCTTCATACAGTGGGTGGTAGGGACCATTGTGGAAAGATATTCGGCTTAGGTTCATTTACGAACACATGTTATTCGTAATTTTCAATGTCCAGTACAACTATATCTAATACGCGATCGACAACTAATGAAGTCCGTGAGCTTTGGAGCATAGTGCAGACATTAGCAACTCAGTTGCAACAGTCGATAGAGTATATAGCTCAACTTCGTAATGAGATGGATGAGTTGAAGGAGAGGGGTAGCACTTCATCACAACAATCAGAGCATCCGCAGTCACCCAATGAATAGCGTACTTGTAATCATTACATTTGAATTACAAATACTTATTATGCACAATTTAATGTTTTTATTATCAATTAAGATAAATTTAATTTTATATCATCAATCAACTTAGTTTAATTTTATATCATCAATCAACTTTCTGTTTAATCAAATTAAATGTATAAACAAATCAAAATATTATGCATAGACGATTCATAACTGTTTAAATTATGCATCAACCATAAGATCATCAAAAAAAATTAATGATGGGATTTTTTTTAAAAAATGTTAATTTACTAATGGAAAAACAAAAGTGCATCAGTAAAATCAATTCTATTTACAAACAAAAAACAATAAATCGTCGATAATATTGACAGTAAGTAACAGACGAAATAACCAATTCCTTCGCTAACTTTACTGATAGGATTTGCTGCAGAATAACCGTCGATATACTCATTGACGGAACAAACATAACCGTCGGTAATGTTGTAATAAAATTACCAACGGAATAACTAATACCGTCTGTAAATTTGCCAACGAATAAATTTTGAGCGTAAAAAATTTACCAACAATCGACCATGCAAACAACCATTGGTATATTCACCAACTATTACATAAATTGCTCATCGGTAAATTTACCGACAAATATTTTGTTATTCATCAAAAATTATTACCTACGGCCATTTTATGACGCCTTGGTCCGTCAGTAAATTCCGTCACTAAATTGTCTTGCTGACATAATGTTTAGGTGTTTTGTCGGTAATATAAATCACTAAACGATATTTTTTTATAATGTTAGCCCTCATAGGTCTCTAAAGAATTCATGCCCTGCCCCTCTTTTTCTCCCAAAACTGATCCATCTCTCTTCAATCGATCAAATGTCATTTTATATTAAAAATTAAGGTTATAAGAAGATACACAGTCATGTATCAAACATTATAAGTTGAAAAAAATCTTGTAATCTTGAAGATACACTGTTGGTTACATGGCAGTGTAACCAGTCGTGTAATTCAAACACTTATCTTTTGAATGAATACATAGTCGTGTGAATAGATACACTACCGTGTATCTTTTAGATCATCTTGATAAATTCATTTCCTTGGATTTTCTTATCCCATCTTCAACCCTGGCACAAAGAATGTGCTTTTAACTCACTTTAGCTCTTATACTTCCAAATTGAAACTAAAATCAAATATGAACCAAAATAAGTTTCTAAAACATTTCATAAAATTAATCGTTAGATGTTATGAAAGAAATATACAATCAATTAAGCACATATCAGCTTCTATTTTAGGATTACCAATAGGTCATGTTTCTGTAACTTTAGTGGTTGTATCATTACTCATACGTTTTGGAATAGCATTATTAACAACTTCAATTTGCTCGAGGGTCGTTTCCCACAATTTCACTTCAATCTCAGGTTTTTATTCACAGGCATTGATGGTTTAGCATGCAATGAAATTATTTAATTGTCTTCTAAAATTTCCTCTTGTGTAAGTCTTGTATTTTCATTTTTTCAGAACCAGTTCATTCTTTTCCATCTTCAAGAAGTGTGTTGTTAAGATCAAACTCTAGTAGTTCTTTTTACCAACCAATTCTAAAAACTCTACCCATAGGTACCCCCTTTTTGGTGGAGTTATTAGGCTTCTATGGATATGTTATTGGGATTACAGACTTCTCCAATTCTCCGGATTCTCCTAATCTCAAAATGGGTAGATTGTCTAGCAATATAGCATTTTTCTAAATTTCAATGCATAGCTTAGCATAACATATTCTTTCCATTGTTGCATTTTGGGAATCTATACATATTGGTTTCCCAAAAGAGCTCGTTAAAAAACTCAGACCTTCAATGGTCCAAAACTCCATAGGTAAATTGTGAAAATATACCTATATTGGAATTACATCAATCTTACCTCTTTCCAACTCCACTGCAGGCCTCCATTTCTAAATGAATAATAGCTGCTCACTAGTATGCCATAGCCCTTGCTCTATTCTTTCATTTAGACAAGATTCATCCAAGAATTTGAATAATATTGTGCCATCTTCTCTAAGCATGACTTTGTCTAATCCTCCCACCTTGCTTTTTCCCAAGCATTTACTACCAGAAATACTAGTCTTTTGCTCTAAAAAAACCAATTACCTCACAGGACCAAGCCATAGCACCCACCTTTAGTAGCTCGATGGGAGGGGAGCTAAGTCCATCTTTGATAACATTCTGAAAGTGCTTAAGAGCCCTTTCTTGTGCTGAGTTTGAAATTTTGTTTTCCAAGCTCCCACTAGTCGAGTTTCTTTTGAATTTGCTTTGACAATCGCATTTTTTTCATCGCATTGCTATTTTTGTTTCAGATTTTACAAGGAGTGATTCCTTAAAGAGAGCAGGGAAGTCATCCTTGGAGAGGGATGATTCTCCTTTTTCCCTAACCACATGCAAGGCCTAGGTAAGGCCTTCCATTGAGAATGAGACCTCAGTCTCCTTGTATCTGTCGATCGCACAGAAGAGGCCATAAACCTGACGTGGGAAAGAGTTGATTCCAGAAAAGGAAATGTGCGGGATAGCTTAGTAAATCTGGTACGAGATGTTAGAGAAAATTTTTGTAGAGAGAAGTGAGTCAAATTTTCATTTTCCCTAATGGAGCACAAAAATTTTTTTAGAATAGTCATATTAATGTAATGGTGTAAAAAACAACTTGTATCTAACTACATTAATGGAGGAAATTTCTCTTCAAATACGACCATTCTAAGATAAGATCGTTAATCATATCCTAAAGGTTATATTATAGGACAAATAGAAATCAAGTTTAAGTTAACAAAGAGGATTAGAAATAAAGGGAAATCGGTATTAATGTATAGATATATAATTGCGTAGTCAAAGTCCGTTAATTAGGGTCATGTATAGAAGATTTAACAGTGTCAAATCCGTAATTTGAAGCCTAATATTTACATCGAGGTGTAGATTACAGACTTGATATGGAAAGAGCGAAAACAAACCGTATCTTTTGTGCCCGCCATTTTAACTTCATTATCGCAACCACTTCCCCTCACATCTCGCTCTTCCCTTCTCTCTCTCCCACTACGTTTTCCTTTCCCAAGAAAACAAAAAATCACTTTTCGCAACACTTATGTACTGAGTAGAATTATACTGCATCAATCTCTGAACAAAACATTGAAAAGAAAGAAAGGAAAGAACAGAAAGATAGAGGAGAGTCCGAAATGGAGAGTGGGTATAACGTCTACAAAGTCTCGGCTCTCTCGTCCGCGTGTATTTTTATGATCGTTTTTGTCGTAATCACGTTGGTCTCCGACGACGGTTATTTCACTGACTTCTCTGTTTCTAAACTGGACCACTCCATTTCCATTCCCGTCGTCGAGCTACAAGCCAAAGTCACTGACTCTGTGCATCAAATCATGGCCTATTATTCTTCTCGATCCAGCAATGGTGCTTCCATCAACGGATCCACAAACACTACTGCTATTGTTAGTAGCAAAAGGATTATCACACATTCGTTTATTTTATAATTTTTTGGGCGCAAATTTAACGTGATTTTTTTTAATACTGTACGTACAAGTTGCAGAAGAGAAAAGCCATGCCAGTTAGCAGAGACAAAAGGATGGAACAAGGGCTAGCCCAAGCTAGAGATTCGATTCGCAAAGCAGCTTCATTCAAGTTTAATGGAAACATCTCGCGGTTGGTCAGTGGCTTTGAAGGCAGCGGATTTAATCAGGCGATTTATCATAACCTCGGAGCCTTATATCAGTAAGGCCGTTTTCTCTTATTTATTTATTCCTTTTTAGCTAGCTTCCGGTGAGCTAATTAGATAATTATAAAAAATTATTTAACAAAGCAATCCTTATAAATACTTGCCTGCCCAATACTCACATCTCCATAGCCAAACAAAAAAATTTACTATCTATCTTACGGGCGCGATATACACCCTCACGCCTTTCTGAATTATGATTTGTGGACTCATTATTCCTACATTGATTCCATCATATTAGTTCAACTTCTGACAAAGTTGCCAATTTTTATCTAGTTGTTATTCTTTTCCTTAAAATCATAATTCAGGATTCTACTGTTCGACTTAGGGTGATAATTATAGCTACGAACAACAACTATAAATGTCTATTTATGATTTGATAGTAAATTTTGTAAGTAACGAAGTGATGATGACACTATAATTACATACAACAAAACAGAAATAATATGTAGTAATTGGAGATATTCCTAGAAGTGTCACAACAATCTCAAAATTGTATTCTTGCTGTACTTGTGGTTGCGAGTTGCAATTTAGAATGCGGTTGGAAAATGTATTACAACCTTCTGGATGTCATTTCTGCTGGTGGAATAACTAGTACTCATCCTCTTACCTCAGTCTTTCACAAAGCCATCAAACTGAAAAACTAAAACCCTTGTTTGCCTAGACGCAAGTGCATCAATATTATCCAATAATTACTTCATTCTACACGCATGTGCATCATTATCCACTAATTACTTCATTTACTTGTGCTTCCTTTCACTTGGTGAATAACCGGGAACTAAGATCAGATTAGAATGTTATAGGACATAGCTATAAAGTTCATTAGACTTCCGATGTGGCAACGTCGCCACATGGCTGTGTGACGTTCAGGAATGGGGGTATGGAGTTTGTCAGCCAATGCATTATCGTGTTTTGCCTCTTTCGTGTCTTTTCTCGTATATATAAAGTCTCGGAGTGCAATTCGCAATACGGTTAGGGAAGGTTATTTAATGAAGATTCTTGATCAGTAAACGTCCTTGTACTAGCTGGCAAGTACTTCTTGGAGCTCCGTTCGCTTTGTAGGCTTGTAAGTTGGACTCTTAGATGGTGACCCATTACGCCATTTAAGACAATTTAGGTCAAAACAAATTATCACCTTTATACCGTACTTCCAACTTTGTCTTTGTGTTGTGTTCTCGAAAGATTAATTGAACTACTAGAGTTGCATCTATTCTGATAGAGAATCAAACTGAAGTAAGTTGATTTCAAATTTCAATTTTGATGATTTTTCTAGAGAAGGATCCGTTGGTGATCAAATAATTTGATTTGTGCTATTATTTTAATCAATTGCTGAAGATTATTTTAATTTATTGGTAAGGCTATTACTCAAACTTCTGAAAGGCTAGTTGGGGCCAGAGGATTACTTGTAACCAAATATCTTGGTGATGACATTCATACAGGAGCCACATTGAGATGGAGAGACGATTTCGGGTGTGGACGTACAAGGAAGGAGAGCCGCCACTGTTTCACAATGGCCCCGTCAATAACATTTATTCCATTGAAGGACAATTCATTGATGAACTTGATAGCAGAGACAGCCCATTTTCAGCTCGCCACCCAGATGAAGCACTTGCATATTTCGTCCCCGTTAGTGTCGTTGATATCATACGTTACGTCTATAAGCCGTACACCGATTTCTCTCGCAAGAGACTGCAAAACATTGTAAGAGACTACATTCAGGCAATTGCTACCAGATATCCATATTGGAATAAAACCAGCGGCGCCGATCATTTTTTTATTTCTTGTCATGATTGGGTGCGGTAATCTTTTCTTTACATGTATTCATAAATACCAATAGTATATCGAGAACTTTTTATTTCTATAAAATGAATCTTCTTCTTGATGTCTCAGGCACCTGATGTTTCAGCTGGAGATCCTGAGTTTTATAAGCACTTCATCAGAGTTCTCTGCAATGCTAACGCCTCTGAAGGTTTCAAACCTGTAAGAGATGTCTCATTGCCTGAAATCAACATCAAGTTCGGAGAGCTAGTCCTCGCACCCCGTAGCCAGCCTCCTCGCAATCGTCCCATCCTCGCCTTTTTCGCTGGAGGTAGTCATGGAGATGTAAGAAAGACTCTGTTCAAACACTGGGAAGACAAAGACCATGATGTTAGGGTTTATGAGTACCTCCCCAAAACCCTGAATTACACGGAACTAATGGGTCAAAGCAAGTTTTGTCTATGTCCCAGTGGATATGAAGTTGCGAGTCCTAGAGTGGTAGAGTCGATACACGCAGGCTGTGTTCCGGTGATCATTACGGATTACTATGTTCTGCCATTCAGCGATGTTCTTGATTGGAGCCAATTTTCGGTTCATATTCCGGTTGCTAGGATTCCTGAAATTAAGACAATTTTACAAAGGATTCCCATGAACGAGTACTTGAAACTGCAAAAAGGGGTGATTCAAGTTCAACGACATTTCACTCTTCACAGGCCTGCTAAGCCTTTCGATGTCATGCATATGGTGATGCACTCTGTGTGGCTCAGGAGGCTTAATCTCAGGATGCCGTTGTAGTCAACTTGCGTAAATTATTGTACCATAACTTTTAGGAAGTGTCTAGTGTATTGCCTTTCGAATCTAATATATATCAGTCAAAATATACGATAGCAGCACATTAAGTTGTCATTTTTTTAGTATTTAGGTGACCGCATTTAAATGGTAATCACGTGTCTAAATAGTTAATAGTGATTTTTATTGTACATCAAGATTAGCTAAAACTTGAGCACTTACGTAGACTCAGTTCTTATCTTCAATTCACCAAGTTTACAATGATATTTAAACAAAAAAAAAATTGAATTGAAATCCTAGCTCACCTTATTACACTCAATTTTGTAAAAAAAAAGATAGCATAAAATTGATAATCCTCTTCTGACTCTCATAAAACGTGAAGTCTTATATGCACTAAAACAGCCCTTTAATAATGCCTAAAATATTTGTAAGGACCATAATAATCGATAAGATATGAAAGGTCACAAATTGTAAAGACTTTTTGCACGAAAAGTTTGAATTTTTTGTGATGTTTTAATTTGTAACCTCTTTTGCGACGTTTTATTAACAAAATGTCACGAAATGGAAATCACGGCGTTTTGTTGAATAAAACGTCACAAAAGACATTTGTTTTTTTATTAATTAAAATATTTTAAATTATGAGACGGTAAGGATTGGAGGTAGAAGAGGGGAATTAAAATAACCATCGGTTTGCCTTTTCAAATTTTCTCTTTTATTTTTTTGTCTCCTCTCTTTCTCTTTCTCTTTCTCCTTCAGCTTTTTGTTTTTCTCTTCTTCCCTATTTCTCTTTATTCTCTCCCAAATTTGAAACCCTAGCGAGAATCGGCGATTTTAGTTGTCCATTCAATGGATCCTAACCATTGAAGTGGAAAAAGCTTTGACCTCCACCGAGTCTCATTTCGCAGCCGATGAGAACGATTTCTGAGTAATGGCCAATGGACACCCGCCGCTTTACCGATTTCGAAACTTGAACTGTTCATTCTCGTGCTCCACTAGGGTTTCTATAAGGAATTTGGTTTAGATTATGCTTTATTGTTGTTGTTGTTGAGTTACATACGAGGAGTGTTATGGCACCGGCGGGGAGAGGAGGAGGAGGAGTTGCGGCGGCGGCCTTGGTGGTGGAGAAGGTTAGGAGGGGTGTGCGGACGGTGATATTCATGGTGACGATGGTGGCATCGCTGCTAGTATCATCGATGCCAGTGTTCGTGGTGGTCGGAGACGTGTTAGTACCACTGGTGTTATTGTCGAATTTCACGTGCTTGAGGTGATATGGAATTAAGGAGCATTTGCGTAGATACGCTTTCAAGAGCTCTTTGACTGATGTTCCTCTTGTTTCTATTCTTAGATCTTTTATCATTATTTGTACGTCCTAACTACCACCCTCTTGTGTAGGAATTTTTTAATCTTGTTTTAATTTAAGCTCGCCATCTCTCTCTATATCTTCTGTACAAGGACGGAGATGGACAAAGAAATCGTACATGTCTAGAAGGTAATCGTACATGTCTAGAGACTTCTTGAATTTTCTTTCTAATTATTTGTTGTGGACTTCTTCAGGGTTCTTTGAAAGTTCTTTGCTCACGGAGCATGTCTGAAAGGGGAGGAATACGTAATCTTGGATTTGAAAATTTTTTGTGTCAAGTTTACGGTAATGATATGTAACCTTCGAAATATATGGTTTCTCTAGAAGGTATTAGTTTTTGGTGATATTTTACTGACTGATGGTGCTAACAGTGGTTGTGCTATGTTTCAGTTTAAATGAGTTCAACACATCGTTGAAATCCTTGAAGATTCGTCGAGATTCATTGTGCTCAAGATTGAGCGATGTGCTTGTTTGCAAAGGTTTGACTTTAATCCACCCCATCCCATTTCGATCTTTCTCTCCTTTACATCGTCTGAACATTTTTAATGATCATCAAACATTTTTATGTAATGGAGAAAAGGGGAAATTACAAATTGGTTTAATTTGTTTGATGATAATCAGGGGAAGGCAGATGATCAACTAAATTGGAGAGTGCTTCAGAATGAAAAGCTTTCCAGCTTGAGGGAGAAGCTTCGTCAAAAAAAGAAACAACTCGTACAGGGTTTGCTCTTCATCGAGTACTATTAAACATATAAAAGTTCTGCAGCTTGTGTAGACTGATTTTCGTTTATTGTAACTCCCAGGAAAGGAGAAGGTTGAGAAGATGTCTTATGACTTGAATATCAAATATGGAGTTCTTGAATCAGCTCATAGTGTGGTATGCCTTGATTCTTCTTATTTTGGGATTTTATGATGTTTATCTGTTGCATTGTTATAATGAACTACTCACATGTAGGTATTTCCCTCATGGGGTAAATAATAGCATGCACAGTTTGTTTCCTTGTGCAGTTAGAAAGAAAGCGAGTGGAACAGCTAGAGAAATTGAATTTTGGTAAGGTTTTTGAGTTTCTTTTATTTCTTTCTTTTTTTAAAGGTATGGGTGTAATATTTGCCCTGTTTTTAGACCTTTGAAACCAAGAATAAATGAACTTAACTTGGTACAATTTATTTGCTATATTCTAGTATTGCTATAATTAAATGTACTGAAGCACAGATTTGATTGCAATACAGCTACTGCTATGAAAACACATCTAAATAGGTACTTGTTGATGGCCACAAGTGGAAGACTGAATCAACAAAGAATAGGGGTGAGTTTCCTGGACAGGCTTTTGAACTACTCATGCTTTGTGTTATTGCTATCCCACCTCACATTTTTTAAAAGTCCAATTGGCTTCTGCCTCTTACACATTGACTTTTTCAACTTGCTATTGTTTTACTGAAGAAATAAATTCAGATGTAATTTGGCTTAATCATTGATGGCCGCAGATAACAGATGTTGTCGTTGCAGCTTATATTTTAAATGCCACTCTTGTTGTTCCGAAACTGGATAAGAAATCCTTCTAGAAAGATGCTAGGTATGGAGCTATTTTTGAGCCATGCATTTACTCTTCCTTTACCCCAGGAAATTACATGGCGCTGATATTGATTTGGAAAGGCAGTTTCTGTTATGCAATTAATTGCACATCCTAGAACAGTGCCTCAAGTTCAATAAATGCAGTTTACATAATGCATTACCATGTTCTCTACATAATAATCTTCAGTGTTAATCACAAATCGGTATTCTTTTATGTAGGCAATGCAGCTTGGGAAGTTTGATTACAGACTCTTAAATAAGTTGGATTCTCATTTACAAAAGCTGAGATGTAGAGTAAATTATCATGCTTTGAGGTTCACTGATCCCGTTCTTGAAATCGGTAAAAAGTTAGTTGAGAGAATGAGAAGAAAAGGCGAGCACTTCATTGCCCTTCACTTGAGGTAAGACTATCTCAACTCTCATGTAGTAGTTTTGGTCTATTCTGTTAACTGGATAGTCCTTACATGATGGAACTTATAAGTTGAACTTCAAAAATACATTAATGCATTTAAGTGAGTTTGGTAATTTAATGATGTGATAAATGTTTCAGAAATGTGAGTGATGATCTTCACTATGGTAGAGAAGCTAATTTTAACTTTGACGCATAGGTTTGAACCTGATATGCTAGCATTCTCTGGATGCTACTACGGTGGAGGAGACAAAGAAAGGGCAGAACTTGGTGCAATCCGGGCAAGGTGGAAAAGTTTACATGTGAGGCCCGACAGATTTCTTCAAAGAATGTGATGGGTAGTGGGTAAACGGTTTAGGAAAATGACTGAGCTGATTATTATTTCTTGTGGAATGCAGGCAAAAGACCCTGAAAAAGAACGGAGGCATGGACGATGTCCACTCACACCTGAGGAAGTTGGTCTTATGTTGAGAGCATTGGGTTATGGCAGTGATGTTCATGTTTATGTTGCTTCAGGTGCAATATATGGAGGTGAGGAGGCGTTAGCGCCACTCAAATCTCTATTTCCCAATCTTCAATCAAAAGAGACTTTAGCTAGCAAGGAGGAGTTGGGACCGGTTTTGTCATTTTCTTCACGCATGGCTGCTCTGGACTTCATTGTTTGTGATGAAAGTGATGTTTTTGTCACCAACAACAATGGTAACATGGCCAAAATGTTGGCGGGAAGAAGGTATGCCTAATCCTATTTGCTGCTCTGCTACACTAAGAAGCAACTTCAAGTAACTTGAAACGAAAAAATTTCTCCGCCAATTCAAATGATTGTGTGTATCTGTCCCAGTTATTCTCTACACCCTTGAAGTGTGATTTTTGCGTTCTAACATAGGGATAGGATTTAGGAGTATGTCAAAAGCTGATGTACTTCTGAAGTGAAAGCCAAAAGAAAGTTTTAAGTTTTTCAACTCGGTAGTTGAACAAGTTTTTACCTATTGCAGGAGGTACTTTGGGCATAAACCGACAATTCGTCCAAATGCCAAAAAACTCCACAAATTGTTCATGAACCGCCGTAACACGAGCTCGGAAGGATTTGCGTCCGAAGTCCAAACTCATCAAATTGGGTTCATGGGAGCACCGAATGAGATGAAGCCTGGGTGGGGTGAGTTTCATGAGAACCCTTGGAGCTGCATCTGTGAGGATTCCGAAGCAAAGTCCAGGGGAGGAAGAGCTACAAATCCTGAAAATCAAATAGGCGAAGAGTACACTCATAGTGAAGAGAATAACGAGATGGGCGAGAACGGTGATGACCGCCATAAAATGGAGGATGACGGTGAGCAGGATTTGGCAGAAACAGGTTACCTGGAGAATGTAAATGGGGTTCAAGGAAAAGTTAGGGGTAACGCGATATTGATGGAGAATACTGAGGAACTGAATGTAGAACAATCAGAGATGGAGGAGTTGCTTTGGGAGTTAGCAAAATGAGGCTGCAACTTGGAGTAACAAAAGATGCGGGCTTCACTTTCAGTCTTCTCTTCTACAGCATCCTGTTAGTTTTAGTATGGGACAAATTCCCATATTGAAAGTGAGAAGAGGGAGGGGGAGTCTCAAACAAGTATAAATAAACCCCCCCTCCCTCTCATTTATTCATCCCAAGTCAAAAACAAATATTTACTCTTAATAAGAGTAGTAAGTTTTTGTGAGTAAAATTTTTGGGGTGTATTGGGGTAAGGGTTTGAGAGTGTGTGAAAACACTTG
>JANPWT010000001.1:14547337-14557661 GCA_024678245.1 Erythroxylum densum
ACTTCAAACATTTTTGGACTGCTCTTGTCCAAATCAATATACTATGCACAACTTCTATCCAAAATTTAAACATCTTATAAGCTAAATTGGATTTCAACTTCTTCATACCATTTGTATCTCCATGTCGCTAGTTTATCTTGAAACAATAATCATCTTATTCGGAGCTCTACTAATCCAGAAATCATCAAAATACTAAAGTATGTTCAGTAAAATATCCAATTCCTACTCTTCCAATGGATACCCTTACTTGATTTAATACATCTTTTTCAAATCAATACCAAAAGATATTACCTTTAATGGAGACACAAAAAGAAAAGTGTTAGGAATCTAAGGGTTTAAGAATCACTTCATTTGGAGGTCGGATAGCAAAATTGGGGCTGAAAGATTTAAATAAGATTTGGTCCTCAATCATATTGAACTTGTCTCGGGATAAATAGCATAACTCTCACTAGAGATATGTTGGATTAAGATCATATTAGGATGATTTCAAAGATAACGTTGAGATCTACAACTTTAAATCAGGCCTTGAGGTCAGATTTTATCATCTGAATGGTCAAAATGGACTAGACAATAGGATTAGAGGAAGCCAAAGGAAAAAGCAGAAGAATGGAAAAGGACAGAAGAAGTGGGAAAATTGCTATAACTTTCCCTACAGATATCGGGTTAAGATGTTCTTTATATGGTTTTAAATAAGACTTCAAGATCTAAAACTTTTATGAAGGCCTCAAAGACTGATTCTATCTTATGAAGAGTCTAAAATGCAACAAAAGATAGTTACAAAGCAGACTAATGAAAAAGACAGAAGAAGTGAATAAAGACAGAAGAAGTGGGAAAATTGTTATAACTTCCCCTACAGATATCGGATTAAGGTGTTCTTTACATGTTTCAAAAGAGGACTTTGAGATCTACAACTTTAATGAAGACCTAGAAGCTAAATTCTATCTTATGAAGGGTCTAAAATGGAATAGAATATAGGTACAGAGCAGACTAATGAAAAAGACAAAAGAAGTGGAAAAAGACAAAGGAAGTGGAAAAATTGCTATAACTTTCCCTACAGATATCGGATTAAGGTGTTCTTATATGGTTCAAAAGAGGACTTCAAGATCTACAACTTTCATGAAGACCTTGAAGGCAGATTCTATCTTATGAAGGGTCTAAAATGGAAAAGAAGATAGGCTGGGTGAAAAAACAAAAGAAGCAAAATATAGAAGAAGATGACGTCATCACAAAAGAAACAAAAAAGGCAGAAGAAGCAAAACATAGAAGAAGATGACGTCATCATAGAAGAAACACAGAAGAAGATGACGTCATCATAGAAGAAGCAAAACACAGAAGAAGCAAAAGGAAAAAGAAACAAAACACAGAAGAAGCAAAATATAGAAGATACAAAACATAGAAGAAGCGAAAAGACAGAAGATATATATTCCTTTATAGGGTCATAACTTTCAGCCTAGAAGTCTAAAAATTTTGTACTATATATAGTTGGAAAGCTAAAAGAAATACCTACAACTTTCTAGAAGACATATTTGCCCAAATCAGCCTATAACAATTCATAATTTCCCTCGAATTCAGAATATGAACTTTACATTCATCCACCAATGTACTACACCCAGTTCTCAAATTCATGACAAATTTTAAGATTCTTAAATATAGAATTTAAATTTGGTGTCTTCATAAGAAATGTATCCATATGTTTCTAGTTTAGTCCAAATTAAGAATCATCTTGTTTGGATAACTAGAGAAAAAGTTGTGGCTAAAAGAATGAAGCATACTCCGTGAATATTTTCTAGATCAACTACCAATTTATTTCACAATCTTTCCTTAACGCAAATCATACTAAGATCACCTTTTCTACTTTATTTGCTCCTCATTCTCAACTCCGTTTGAAATCAATATCATCTATAAAGAAATTATAGTACATGATTAATCATGAACACCAATAATAGAATATACACATATATACATATTTCTCGTCAACTTACTACACAAATTCAACTTCATTGTTGCTTCTAACTTTCACCTTAATTCTTCCCATTTCAAAATCTCTTATCCACAAAAACACCAAAGCAAGACATGAATCTATCCACATTTCTCATTCGCTACTTTACCCTTGCCTATCATTTCTTGGTTCAAGAATTTTCATCATTTGTTCTTTACTCAGGACGAATCACCAAAATTCCTCGTTTACCAGTTCTAATCTTCTAATAAAAGTTCAGGGTCCAACAATCAAAATCTCTTTGATTTTTGTAGAAAAAAGGTCAAATAAGTGAAGATAGTGATAAAGTATATCAAGTGATTCAATCGGAGGTGAATGATGGAGTCATACAAATAGAAGATGTAGATATATCATCATTCTATAGTAGAGATATTGATCCTATTATAGTACTAATGGATGAAGCACGAGCCAATCTTATTGTAGAAAGAGATGAAGACTATATTGAGGATGAATATTATGACAATGGTGACACTTTGGCCTAATATAACAGTGATGAAAAGTCAAATCATAATGTAATTAATGATGATGATTTTTAAGATTTTGATCATGATAATTGAAGGTAAAAAAATGTTGTTTAAATTGTATTATTGATGTTTGAGTTATGTTTATGCATATTGTTGATGTTTGAGTTATGTTTATGCAGATTTTTGATGTTTGAGTTATGTTATTTCTATTGTTGATATTTGAGTTATGTTTATGCATATTATTGATGTTTGAGTTATATTTATGTGGATTATTGATTTTTTACTTATGTTTATGCATATTGTTGATGTTTTCCTTATGTTAACGTAAATTATTTATGTTTGAGTTATGCTATTACGGATTGTTGATATTTGAGTTATATATATCCAATATAATGGCACTAGTAGAAACAAAGGGAAGAAGGTGACAATTATCGAGGTTATTCATCCCCCCACAATAACTAGATCAAACAAATCCTAGCCACTAATAACAATTGACTTCATCCACCAATGAACCTAGTTAACAACAACCTCCATCTATTTCACCTAGTACAGAGGGATATATAGGTTTATTAATCTTTAACACATACAAATAAACTTATACTCAAATATAAATTTACATGTTTAATTCATAGTTTCTTATCATTATTTATTTATTGTTAGGTTCCAATATTAATGTTAGAAAAAGAGGTAGAGGTATAACTAAAGGTTGTGAGTTGTAACGAATGAATGTTGTAATGAACAACAAGTTATCTGTAAATATTGATACCTCACAAGGTCATCTTGTAGATATGATTAAATTAGCTAAATTATACAATGAGTTGGGGTAATTGCTAGAACTGAATTGCCTTGTTTTAAGCATGCAAAGCGATTGAAGGAAGACAACTTGCTACATAATGCTTTGGATAAAGTTTCAGTAAATTTTCAATTTATTTAATTATATGTAATATTGTTTTACTTATTTAAAGATTAATTTCATTTTTACTTGTTGTTCACAAATGAAGCTCAATATCGTCAATATCGACAACCTTGATATTTCAAACTATGTGACTTTACTATTAAAACAAACGACTAGGGATCATTGTTATCGACTACATCAATTTTACAAATCTTTTGCTTTGGATGAGGAGGCAAGGAGACATGTTCCCAAATGGATGTCTCCAGAAAATTAGAGTAATAAGTGTGATTATTGGGCCTCTGCTAATGTTAAAGTTTGTTTTCTTTCTCATCACATTTTCTTCCATTAATCTTATTACACAATTTAATGACTATTTCTTTTCTTTATTTAGAAAAAATGTGAGAAAGCTAAGGTTAATAGAGAAAAATGAAAACTTCACACAGCGAAAACTCTAAATCATTTGTTGTCCGGCAAAATGAATATGTAAGTTCTTTGTTTACAAGTTATAGTTACATCAGTAAATATAATATTATTTATTGTGTTTTGTATTTTTTTTTTCATAAAATAGAGTTAGAAGAAACTACATGGAAAACATATAATAGGATTATACTCTACAAACTGACATACTATAAGGAAGGTGAAGGTTGGATGTCTAAAGAAGCACACAATAATTATATAAGTATAAAATTTGTTTAGTTTTTAAGTTTATTTATTTATGTAGTACTAATTGATAATATTTAAATTGAATATTGATTTTATTTTTAAAATTTTAGAATAAGATGTAATAGTTGTTACAAACATCAATATCTGACAGAAATGAGCCAAATGTATATGAAATTTCCCACAATGTGCTTGAAACAAGATCCAGCTATATCAAAAGTATTGGTTTTGGGCCAAAGTCAACTGTTTCATCCTCATCAAGAACATAATATGTTCAACATCTTGAAGAGAACAACCAATCACTTCATGTTAACTTAAAATGTAATGAAAGGTTGGACAAGCTTGAAAAGTTGGTTATAATTTTACTTGGCCTGAATTATGTAAGTAATGAAGATGAAAACGATAGTTAGTCATTAAACTCATAATTTTAATTTTCTATTTTTTGTATAAATATTTTTGAAATTATAATTAACTTCTTGTATACAATCATATTTAATGATATTTTAATTTCTATATACAATGCTTCTAATTTTCAATTAGTTTTTATTATATTTTTGCATAATAAATTATACAACAAAAATTCTAAATTACATACAATAATATTGATAAAATATCTCACTTATAATTATAATCTACGTGATATAACATTTAGTTACAATGCATATTTAAAATTTTAAAACATTGCTAACAATATTTGGCTATGTTTTAAAAAGCATCGCCAATAAGTTTTCGATACGCTTACTTTTTGTAGCTAAAAACTTTTAGCTATATTTTCGAAAATGTAGCTAATAAGTTTTAGCGACAAAAATGAAGTGTAGTGAAAACTTGTCGCTAAAACTAATTGGCGATGATTAGAAAAACGTCGCCTATACCTTTTTGCCA
The DNA here is from genome assembly GCA_024678245.1 of Erythroxylum densum. Taxonomy (NCBI): domain Eukaryota; kingdom Viridiplantae; phylum Streptophyta; class Magnoliopsida; order Malpighiales; family Erythroxylaceae; genus Erythroxylum; species Erythroxylum densum. The sequence goes on from JANPWT010000001.1 coordinate 14,552,235, forward strand.
CAAAAACTATTTGTAGCAAACACATATTAGCGATGATTTGGTGAAAACGTTGTTTATAGTTTTTTTGCTACAAAGATTTTGTGACGATTTTAACGATGAATATAAATCATAGTAAATTACTATTAACAACAATTTTTTGACATTTATTTTGTCGCTAAATGTGCCTTATGCTGTAATGTGCATTCAAACTCTATAAATTTGTTTAAATCTATGAGTTTATGCAAAAATAATTGCAGGTGCTAATTGTACATAATACTATGCCTCCATTCATAAAAATATTTCATAAAATTAGAATGGAGCATGTACAAATTGCAAAATATTTTCAAAGTTTTAAGCATATTGTTGAAAAATATATGGTAGGTAATTTAAATTCTGAAAAGTAAATATTATTTAAATATAAAAAGATAAACATACATAAAATTTTAATGTTAATAAGATCAAAATATAATGATGTATAATAAATAGTACAAGATTTTAGTTAAAAGTTAAAAAATTCTTATAGACAGAACAATAAATAAGTTTCAAGCTAATTCCATCAAAAAGGAAAAGAAATGATATCATTTAACATAACTTGACAACAATAAATTTATAAGAGAAGTTTAGAGTCTATTTCATGAATTTCAAAATTTGAAGTTTTACATAAATTCTAGATAAAATTGAAGACAATTATTTTCCAATTGTCAATTCTAATGAGACATTGTTTAATTTCGTTATCAAAACTATCAAGTAAGATCCTATAAACCCCAAATTTACAAATATTTGATGTTATGCAGGTAATTGTTAGCACTAAGTAAGCCCCTGTGAAATTCTGAACTCTTTACGCTCCTATGTATCCCTAATTACCGTGTTTTTGCCTCAGTTGTGAGCATGGCTTTGGTTGCTTGTGTAACCGTAAGTACTATAGTTCCGATTAAAAAAGCACATAAAAGAGTAAATGTACGTTTATGGATTGAAGATGCTAAAGTTAACCAAATACTAAAATCCCATGAATGGGAGCATATAAAGGACAAATAAAGAACAGAAAAAGTTGTATTCCAAAAGCAGGAAAAATAATTAAACATACTATGTTGGTCTAAAGAACACCCTAAACAGTCCTCAACTAGACACAATGGGGGATGTTTTTATACTTCTTAAAGAGTAGACTTTCTAGGATTGGTCTTGTAAAAGTGCTCAAGATGCAGAAAATCAGATCACATCAGCTAAGATGCCCACTAGTGCGCAGGAGTAGGAGGGAATATGATCAAAAGTTGGAATAATCTTGTGAAAAGGAAGAAATACAGTATTTCTGACTTTGTTAAGGTTTCTCCAAATCACTTTCAGGGATTAATTCCTACATCCACTTGTTAATTAAGTAATTACGATATTTATATTTCTCTAAGCGCTAATGTCCAAAACTGATGATTAAAGTTGTACTAGTCACAACCACAGCAAGTCCTATAGCCTAAATTCCTTTCCACTGCAGGTCAGGTTAGGGATATTATGACAATGTAAAAAGCAAATTAAGCAAGTCCTTTGGCAACTTTAAGTGCAGAATTGTCTTGAAAGTGAGGCCATGAACATAAGTATGTTCTTCCTCTTCTCTTAGTTGCTTTGTTTTATTTTTCTTATGCATCATGTGATCATGATGGTAACTAGCTTAGTAAATGTTTGATAAGCATGGACCACAAGTCATGTTCTTTGAACAGTACATTCACGCTACGAGCTCTGGCTAATTGATAAGCAACTTTCCCGATTAGCGATAAATATTGAACAGATATCAAGATGCGTTTGAGATATATAAAAGGAAGTGACTGGAAATGTTCATGGATTTGGTAATTTTTAACTACGGGCAATTTATATGCAGTCTAGCGTGTGAGTTGTAGATGAATTTCACACAATTCCATCTCATTACAAGTGTTCTTTTTCACCACCCATTTTCCAGCCAAAGGGTTTTAATTTACATACGGCAGGTATTCCTCCATTGTTTGCTTCAATTTTTACATATTATGAATTAAAGTGCATTTGGTTTCTTCTATGCCTAGAACTCAATTTTTTTGCTTTCATATTTCGGATAAGGGTGAATTTTTTGGTGTATGTATATGAAAAGAAAGGTTGGTTTTGAGCGCATGTCTGTGATTTTTGTTATTCTTATAGGATTAAACACTTTTTCTTTCAATTTTTGTTCTCTTAATCAAGAAAACGGTTGTGAAATATCTAATTAATCTAGTCATTATATAAGTGAACAGAGTATGAAGTTATGCAACAAAATATAGAGCATCTAGGCATAGTTTTTCTAATCAAGATGCTACTTTGACAGTTAACCTAATATCAAATATTCAATACAATTAATACAATCCCAATCTATAGATAATTATCTCTAATGACTTTTTGTAAGCGAATCTATTCACACTATGTTTACGTATATGTTTATGTTTATGTTATCAAAAGATTCTTCACGTCAGACTCGATTAAGATATAATTTATATTTCTTAAATTAATTATATTTACAGAGTGTTAGTAGTTTAATAATGTAAATGATCGTACGATATTTTTTAGAAAAGTTATGAAGGAAATATTACAAATATAGATATAACATGATTCATAACTCGTAATCTTACACATATAATTTAATTCTTAAACTTATGTATATAATTTTTATGGGTTTTGAAACCTAGATACAAAACTCTTACCTCATAAAGATGTAAGAAGCGAAAATTATTTGTATATGTAAAAAGTGACGTAATCCATGTACAAATGAATTGCCAACGTAGGTAATCCACAATTAGGGTTTGCAATGTTCAACGAATCCATTATTTTTAGCTCTTGGTTTGCATCTATCTACACACAAGTAGATGCACTCGTGCATATTTATTGACCACATCATGTCATTAACAACATAATTTAAGATACTTGGTTCCAACTTATCGAGGGCATTAATAAAGATTGAATTCCTAATTAAGGGAGTGGTGGGGACCTTGATGCCTATAATTGATAAGTTTTGAGTCATTTTCTGAAAACGATTTAGGGCCGGAAATCGCTCGCACCAAGCCTAAGAGATTAGTGTACAATAAAGTAGCATTAACTAAGAAAAAGACCTAACTCTTACCAAAAAGAAGCTTGCCTGCCATAGTGTTCCCCAACAACGCTGACCAGTTCTTCATTGCTTTGAGCCACGTCATGTCGCATACCATCAACATGCATCTGTTGATGGTGAACATACACATGGACTGTCTTATTGCCGTATCTATAGTTGGTTCCTATATAATCAGGGGGTTAGCTACTAAGTAAGCAACGTGTCTGTGTTTAACAGGCTATATCTTCTACCATTCGTTACTGAGCAATGGTTGACAACGTTGGCAGTAATAGAGATAGAGATCAGTGCCAAAAGTACGAATTTGGAGAGACGAGATGTGGCTCAGTTGACGTCGAGGATGCTAATGGCATCATCAGAGAACAAGACAGGTTGCTTCCAATTGCTAATGTTGGAAGAATCATGAAGCAGATTCTACCTCCAAACGCTAAAATATCCAAAGAAGCTAAAGAAACTATGCAGGAATGTGTGTCTGAGTTCATAAGTTTTGTTACAGGAGAAGCATCAGACAAATGTCATAAAGAGAAGCGAAAAACTGTTAATGGGGATGATATTTGCTTTGCTCTTGCCTGTCTAGGGTTTGATGACTATGCTGAGCCATTGAAGAGGTACCTGCACAAATACAGAGAAGTGGAGGGGGAGAAAGCCAGCAGCCAAAATAAGGTGAACCAAAGAGAGGAGAAAGATGACTCATCGACTTATAGAGCTGAACCTCCGAGGAAATCCTCAGTTCCTTTGAAGACTTCTGCCAGTGCTAGAGCCAATGCTTCGTTTTCAGATCTATACTGAGCCCAGAAAGTCTCAAATTAATCTAATTAACGCTTGTCATATATACTTTGAGAAGGTTATCTTTCTGATTTCTTTAATATGACCAAGTATTACTTTCCTTCTTAACCTCTCTTTAGGTTTTGCCTTTTGATCTTGTATAACATGAAGAATTTCTGTGTTTGTTGGTGTCTTCTAGTTAGAGTAATGTGAACTGTTGTAATTTTTCCTTGGCATGAGATTGGAAGTTTTCTTAATTGCTGTTAAATAGATTCCTTTTGGTCGGAATACCCAATTTCATGGCAGTAATAAGATGAACAGCCAATTAATGGTTCTTTCTCTTTTCTTTTCTTTTCTAAACTATGGATCCTTCAAATTTGTTGACAATCAGGCTTGTAGAGTACGCGAAGACTAGATGCATGCTCTGGATGCTTTTCAATCTCCCTCAATTGAGACTAATCAATGGTTTTAATCTAGCATAGTTGGTTCTTTAAAGATACTGGATGTTTACTTAGGGTTTCGGAGAACATATTCATTATCTTAAGATTTTCTAAATCTTTTGTTCTTTTGGATTGGTGTTTAAGCAAGTCCTCATCAGTTTGATATATTTTTTTGAGATCGTAAGGACTGAGGTTGAGTTTAATACCCAAAATAAGAATGTCTGCAAATGTATCATAGAAGTGAGTGTCTGAATATTATGTGTAGGGAAAGGAAACTTCGTCAATACGAACAACCAGTGATGGGAAGATCGCCTCCTCAACTATATTTTGACTTTGTAACTGCTGAACAATAGTCAATAGAACGAAAAGAACTACGCTTAAGAGATACTGCAAAACTTTTGTCATTTAACTCCGCTAATCTACAATTACAAAGATAAATTACATGCATCCTTGAGTCTATTGGATATAAAGTTGGAATCAATATAGAACTGTCGTCTTATTTAGTCATTTGGACACTCATAAAACTCTATTCCCTCTGAAAACTCAGCTGGAATATACAGTAAACATTATAACTAAGAACTTTACAATAGGCTTCATAAGCAAGTGTGTTATCCCAAAATGAATTCACTATAAGAAATGAAGGCATTGCTGACGGAAAGTTGGCAATGGTTGAGTTTTTGCGACGGAAATTGCATGTTGCGGAAAACTACTCCGGAAAAAAGCCATTTAGCGACGGAATAAAAATCCGTAGCTAAAATAGGGAGGAAGTCGTGATTTGCCGACGGAAATTTTATAACTGTCGGAAAACGTATGTGAAAAATTTAGAGTTAGCTACGGCTGGGTAACCGTCGACGAATAAAGTGGGAGAAAAAGACGGCAAGTGAAAAAATGAAGTTTTTCGACAGTTTATGTCGTTGCTAATAAACCATCGGTAAATATTAAAACAATACGTCACCGTCGTTTTGATAAATGAACGCTAAAATGTTAATGAAAACGAAGTCGTTTGGTGTAACGACGTTTTTTTCTGGTTAAAAGCCACCCAAATAACCCTTCCCCCCGTCGGGTCTCCAACGTCATCCGCAGCTTCTCCTTCCTCCCTTCCTCCCTCCCGCAACATCTCTCTTCTCCTCCGGTGACTACTCCACCTCCTTT
>JANPWT010000001.1:14568529-14578726 GCA_024678245.1 Erythroxylum densum
GGAATGTTGAGTACAGAAGGAATCCAAGACATTCTTCTTAGGTCAATAGTTGACTTAAATACACTATCGTCAAATCTAAAGCTCATAGATTTTCTACTAAGGGCACTTTTACCTTACCATCTTTATATTGCTTTATCTCCTTACTTTTTATGTTTAGGCTCAAAAGTATAGGTGGACTTGTATCCATTGCATCTTTAAATGTCCACTCCTTAGGTAGGCTAATTTCTTTCCTCTAATGGACTTTGACATTATGGTATTGGACTTTGTCAAATCTATTTGCAAAAACAAGATTTCACATTTCTGGCTATAAATCAAGGCATTAAAGGCAAATGTGATGTTCATGGATGTGTAATGGATTTTTTTTATATCAAAGCTATAGGGATTGATCCTATTTTTATCTTATAATTGTGGGTTTTAATTAGCAACACTAAGGAATCTAAGAAATTTTTTATCCCTAAAGGAAATCATTAGGTTTGGATAACATTTAAATGAATGGATCTGATGTAAAGATTAGACTTTTTTAAACTTAATAGAGAATCTTGAAAGTCGTAGAACTTAGCATCTCTTAATACCATCAAAATGGATGTACTCAAGCCTTCTTTTGTAAGGCGCTCTACTCTTACTTGCACTAATCCTATATGGATATAACTTAAGTTTTTTTTCTTTGTTTTCATTTAAGAAGCTTTGGGTTAACAAGTTAATGGTCTCAAAAGGCTTTAAAAGAGGGAATGTGATGTTCTTCAATTTTGATAGTGTAATCCATTTTTTGAAAAATCTTAAATTTTGATTATTAATAACTTTGGTCTTTTTGCACTTTAGGGATTTCCCAATTATCAATAAACTTTTCAAAGTTTCAATTATTATTTCATCATTGTTCACTATCCTTTCATTGGTACTAGAGGTAGATTGTTGGATTCCGTTTTCAGAGTCCAACTCTGGAGTCACAAAAACGTAAGCATAGTTGAAAACATTGGATTTGGAAGGAAAAATTCTCTAAGAGCATGGCGGGTTCGTCGCAAAAACCTAATGTTTTGCTGCGGCAAAACTATGAAAGTATTTCCAAGGACATTTGGGTATAAGTTCGTTGCGGTCAATATTTGGCTTCGTCGCAGTAAAGTCTCGAAATGAAGCGAACGGACCCTTTAGGACAAATATGTCACAGCGAAGACCCTTGATCAAAACTCGAGTGCCTTTTGGGACAAATATGTTGCAGTGAAAGTTTGGCTTTGCCACAACGAAGTTGCCAAAATCAAACAGAAATACCTTTCGGGAAAGTTTCGTTGCGACCAAGTTTGGCTTTGCCGCGGTGAAACCTTTGAACCCACCCAAACTCAACTATTAAACACCAAATTTTACATATAAACCTCCAAAATCACATCTATAACTCAACCAAAAGATGAATACAACCTTATACAAAAGAAACTTTTTCAAATCCTTAGTCTCTTGAGAATGAAATGCAAAAATATGAAAAGTTATAAGCAAATCCAAATATGTTTCATTAATATCAATAGATAAGAGTTTTATAATACTTTAATGAGAATTTCAAGTCACAATACAACATTGATCTCAATCCCAAAAATACAAAACATACTTGAATGAGTAATACTTGAAATGCAACTAAAGCATTGCGCTTTCCAAAATCTAACTCAAAATATAACATAAACAAATTTGGAGTGATGCCTTGCCTCTCGATCACTCGAACTCTTGCTCATCACCTGAAGATGAGGACAGAATGGGGGTGAGCTTAAAAGCTCATGGGTAAAAAATATATAACCAAGAATAAGCAAAATCATTGAAAATGTTCATTGCCATAGCACATTTGCATTTAATCCATAAAACACATATTTCTTGAATTCTCAACTTATCAAACAACTTACAAATAATATAAGTCATGCATTCTTCAAAACTAGTCAACACATCATAAACACATAAGCACATCAGAATGGTTTGGGTAGGTCCATAGAGGAGTTCTTGCGAATCTCCAGTAATAACATAATAAACCATCACAATTCCATATAGTAGTTTTGCGTAGTTCATGAATAGAGGGGAGTCCATGAAGAAGCTTCACGCAACTAGTGAGCAGCCTGGAGAAGCCTTTAACAGAGTCAACGTACACGTGACATCATAGAATGGACCACCATTAACCCACATAAACATGAATTTCATGACTTGTAAATGTATTGCCCAAAAAGACATATTTCGGAAACATGATTTTCACAATCATGATACATTTCAAATACCATTTCATAAATCATCAAAAAATTCAAGTACCAAATATGTAGTAATTTCTCAAATCATATAAGAAGCAATATATGCAACATTTAAGAAGCAATATATGCAACATTTATAAAGTAGTTGAAAATCATTTAATTCTACTGATTTAGAAAAACATTCGTGGCTTGTTAACTCTGCTATAAACACGTAACCCACTTAATTTCCTTGCTTATAAACTCACTCAAAGATGCCTCTCCTCTTGCTTTTCTTGATCCCCTTCAACATTGACAAAAATTCCATTCAATAGGAGTACAAATTGAGAACCCATTAAACATATTCACTAAAATTGATTCTACAATACCTACCGATGCATCTCCTAAGCTTTGTGAACTAAAACTCTTCCAAAGATTCAAACCTTCAGGCCAATTTTCCATTATCATTTTGATCAGGTAAATGAAGAAATTTGAGAACACTTTCTTCTATAAAAATGTTCCCCATTGTCTTAAGTTTCTAATGACACCAAAATCATTCAATTTAGTTCAGTAATCTAAAAGTTATACCCCAAATATTTTCAGATTGTTCTTATACTAGAACAGTATTCTATGCTCAACTTCTATCTAGAAATTGAAATTTTTAGAGACTGAATTAAAAACCAATTTCATCATACAATTTGTGGCTCTATGTCTTTAGTTTACTCAAATAAAAAATCATTCCATTTGGATAACTACAGAACAAGTTATGCTTAAAATACCAAATCATGTTCAAGTTGTGCAGGAAACTTTGCTGCGGCGAACTTTCGCAAAAGCATACGCAGTGAACTTGTTACTGCTACATTTTCTAGCTTTTAACTTTCAACATTTCAAATATAATCCATCTTGTACCTAAACCATCTTTTCTACTTCGTTTCTTCTTCATACTCAACTTCATTTCAACTCAATATCATTCACAAATAAATCATAATCTATCTTTGATCATTAACCCAAAAATAGAATATGTGCGTATACCATTCATCAACAATTTGTGAACATTTAACTCTTAACTAACATCAAAATATGTTTCATTCATGTAATCAAGAAGAGTGTTGCTTATACTTACTTGTTTATCCATGGCTCCTTCAGGAGTCTCTAAGAACCCTAGCTCCTTCAACATACACGAAAATCAACTTTCAAGGTGGACTAGGTTAGGTTTTCATCACAAAAGTGAAGACAAGTAGTTATTTGGAGTGGCTAAATGAAGGGTGTTAGCAAAGTTCAACATTGGTGGTTAGGTGGGGAGGATATTGTGAGTGAGAAGAAGAGAAGAAGAAAGCAAGTGGTAGGGAAAATGAAAGACAAAAATGAAACATGCTCTTTCATATGTAATTGACTTGAGTTTAAAAAGCAATGAAACAATTGCTTGGAGGGTGTCATGACACATGTCATGACGCTCCCCACTTAATAATCGAAAATAAATGTTATTGCCATCTTGTTTACACTACTACATATTTCTTATAAATCAGTCTATTTGTCTCTAATTTCTAATCCAATTGTCTCTCAATTTTTAATGACAGTTGTCATTAAATCTTAACGTCATTTATGAAAATTTTCACTACCATTTGTCATTTATTTCTACCATTATTCATTTATTGTTCTGCACATGGCATTTTTTAGTCCAAAATACCCAAGTTATTTCATAAATTTTCTTAAGATTCACTAAAAATTTTGAATCACTAAATACACTCTCCAAATTAATTTTCAACTTATAAAAACCACAATTCTCAATATAATCACATTTATAAACAATTATACCCGGAATGTCAATAAATACATGCACAGTCATTTTAATGTGTGTGATAATCAAATTCACGTGTGTGTATGCTAACATTATGCATGAGCATGAGATGTATTTTCATAATCTCTCATTGCTATTTTCTCAATTACAAAAATCTAGGATTTTAACCTTTAATGTTGGAATGGGATGTTTCATAGATGCATTAGAGATAAATTTAGATCTTGCAAAGAAATCCATTTCTTTAAGGTTATTAATTTTCTCCATTATGAATAAACTGAACTAATGTACTTACACACCACTCTTTGGCTCAAAATGCCAGTACCACCTATCCTCAGTTGATAGAAACCAATAAACTCAAATAAATATATTCAATTATTAAATCTTTACCCTTTTCAGAAGCAATATGCCTTTGATACTAGTGGCAACTTGTCATATAGTTCATTAAGAATGTATTGAACTAGGCTTATTGGTAGTGTTAATAGGTATTGGTTAGGTAATATGCATGTTTATTGAAAAATGGGCTTTAAATTTTTTGGCTTTCTAAGGCTTTAAGCCTTATTTTATTGGATGGATAATTTTGTTGATTTTGCAGGTAGAGTAAGCTAGAATGATTTTTTCTAGCTCAAAATAATGATGTTTGATCTTTACAAATTCAGCTTCTTCTAGGATATGAAAATAATAAGCTTGGGTCTTTGAAATATTTCAATTCTTGTAGTGCCATCCTTTGTGGAAAATATTGTTTATTACCTTAAAAAGATCTAGGTCTTAAAACCCATTTTCAATAGTCAAAATATTTTGAAAATGTTCTTTATCAAAATAATTGCTTTGGAAAGCTTTTGGCTTAGAATTATGTAAATCTTTTGAAATTTTATTAACAAAACTTCTTTTGATTTGGGCTTATGTTAAAAAAATTTCTTGTTGCATTTTTACAACCATTTGTTAAATAATTTTTTGCAAGTTTTCTCCAATGGAGTCCCTCAAAGCTATTACTGACTCTAAGGTTGTTGATAAATGTTGCAACCAATATGAGACGTTTAATCCTTAATGATGAGAACATAAAGGCCTCACCTTATGCTTTAGGTTGAAAGGGAACAATCTTGCCTCTTCCAAGATTTCTTTCCATATTTTTATTGATTGTTCTATTGTAGGATTTGAAGTAGATGAGCCTTGTTGTCTTTTTGGGCTCTCGGTGGCTTTAATTGAAGGAGCTGCTCTTCATATCATTTTTTTGGATTACAAAAACTCTTAGGTGAAGAAGTCTGAGATAGAATTTGCTTCACCTTTAATAAACTCAAAATAAAAAATGTTCAAAATTGCTTTCCATCTAAACAAAATTTGTTTTGAAGCAATATTTTGATCATCCTTCAATCTCTTGCAAATTTGTAATCAATTTAGAGAAGAAAACTTTGGTTCAACTAATCACCTTGGAACTTTGAAATACATATGACAATAGATAAAAATTCTTTTTTAAAATTGAGTAATTTCTTTGAGAGAGATTTTAATGTCTTGAAGTTTAATAAATGATTTGCTGTTTTTCATTGGCCTTTTTTTTAATATATCTCTATATCCTTGATTGAAAGCATCTGTTTCTACAATCTTAAAGGCATTGGTCAGCTAAATGTAGGATAAGGATGGCTTTGACCATTTCTTTGATTTGTTTCACTAGGCTAGTGTGTTTTTTTTGACCAAGGATTTGGTTTTTTCTCAAACCATCACGAAGGTGTTTATAATGTGTATTTAGGTTTGAATAAACTCCACAATATAATTTAGGCTAACTAAAAACCTTATCAACTATTTTTATCAAAGATTTCATTAGGAAATTTGTTGCTAAAATCTAAAGTTCTGCCAATAGGTGTGATTATGCCTTTGTAGAAATAGTTTCCTAAAAACCTAAACTTAGTTTGGAAAAGGCTAAGTTTTGTTTTTAACACTACTAATCCATTTTCCTTAATGATATGGATGAAAGTTTTGATTTGTTTAAATTGTTGATCTAGCATTAAGGAGAATATCAAGGCATCATCAATGTAAACAATGCAAAATTCATAATAAAGATTAAATATCTAGTTTATTCCTTAGAAATTTAAAAGGAAGGCATTACATTTCACTCGCACTTTCCAAATGGAACAGTAAAACTGATTTTTTCCCTCTCTTTATGGTCTATCTAGACTTTTCAAAATCCCAATTTTATATCAAAATGAGAAAATTTGAGAATTGTAAAGTTGTTGAAGTAGTTATTTTTTAGTAGGAATTGGATACCTAATCCACCTTTGGGCTTCGTTGTGAGGCTTATAATTGAACACTAACCTAGATATACCTCTTTACTTTTTAGAATTTTTGTTCTCTACATAACTCTACGGATATCTAAAGGGAAAGAGCACTTTTTCCTTTAGCAAGTATTGATCTCTTGTTTACAAAATTGCTTTATAATTGTTCATTTGTCCAAGAACTTACCTTAGAAAATATTTGCATCAACTTTGCAGTTTATCCTAATTGTTGAGTTATTAGTGGCATTGAGTCTCCATTCTAGCTTTTTTGTATTACCTTAATGTGGATTATTCATCATTGAATGTAATTCAGATCAGCTTCTGTGTCAAATAAAGTCATTATTTCAATTTGGAGTCTTTTTAATTCTAGCGATAATCCTAATAAGATATTTTAGGGTCATTATTTGATTAAGTATGAATAGGAAGTCTTCGGGTAGTTTTTCAATGTTGTTAGCAAGCTTTTGGTTTATCTCGTTATCTAAATCACATAGTTCCCTATTGATTTGTTGAAGCAGGGTTTTGATTATTTCACTATCTTCCTTTCATTTTTGTTTGAATAATTTCATATCTTGTTTAATCTCCTAGTATAAGCTAGAGAGTGTCAATTTTGAGTTTTTTCTCTTAGCTTTGTCTAAAATATTTGTTAAATTATACATAAGAGGAAGATATTGGAAGGAAGTTTTGACTTGGGGCTTCAAATGATTGTTGTAGTTTCACTAAGTATTCTTTTTGTACCTAGGGTTCTTGGATATGGTTAATGACTTTTAAGATGAATTTTTTATCCTTTGTCAGAAAGTTGACTAGTTTTTTTTTTTTCTAATTAGGTGTTGTCTATTATTTCATCACTACTTGTTGAGTTATCAGTTTCTAAAACTAAGGCTTTATTGTTAAACTTCTTGTTGAAGTAATCATTAATAGGTCTCACTATTAGAGATAATTAAGGTTTAGATTTTGTATAATATTTCTTTTTCTAATTCTAAGCTTTAAATTTTTTTAGTTGAATCTATATTATCTAGTAGTGTGACTTTTTTTTTTGCTCCTATAACACGTCATGTTTCTAAATTTTGATGTAAAAGGAAAATTTTGGGGTTTGCTCACATATTTCCCATTTTACTTGGGAATTTTTGTAGAAATTTGTCTACATTTTATAAAGGAATCTTCTTTTGCTTCACGAGGCTTTGCTACAATCCTTATTTGGTATTTTTATTATTCTAGGAAGTATCAAATTATTGGAAAAAGGTTCCTAATTCTTTTTTGGTTTTGAACTTCCTATTTTTCAATTATCTTTAGAGTTTGATATCATGAACTCACTGTATTCTAATTTATTGGAAGGAATTCGGTCATTGCTAAGAACTTCTCCTGTTCGAATCTTCTCTCAACATGACTCTCATTAAAAACATGTCTTTGTACCATTTAAAATTAGAAAGCTTTTTGCCCCGAATATTGGACAATAGTTGCCTTTCAATTTTAACTAACTAACTATTTTATAAATAATTGCAAATTGTGTATAATAGTGATTGTTTAACTGTAAGATGATTGCATTACTGTAGCTAAGGTTAAGTGAGATCATTAATAGGAATAAAAAATCAGTAGCAACTATACGAATCTACCCATTAGGAAAGATTGGCAACAAACAACACACACCTTTCAGCTGTTATGGGTATGATTTTTCTTTCGTCAGAGATGGAATGGAATAGTCAAATTTTCTTTTTCAGAAGGGCTATAGCTAAAACTTTAGTTCACCCAAACCTTATCCGTTTGTGAAAGAAAAACAGAGATCACCAGTTAGCTTCGTGGGTCCTTTGAGAGCGAGCCTATCCTTCTGTCTTCTTTGCTACGACTAGTTTTGGAGGTGGTTTGTCGGCAAATAATTAACAAACTCAAAATTAATTTAATTTTTTTAATTATAGTTTAAATTTTGAAAAATAAAAATAAATTGTTAAATTCTAACCCAAAAAATAATAAAATGCTCAATTTTTTATTTTTTATTTTTTAATTCTAATTCGATATTATCTATTGTTATCTCTCAGACTACTATCGTATTATAATATATTGCATTAATTTTAGTTCATTTTTTTATGTCTTTAGTGTGAGAGAGTCAGAGCTGCATAATCTGAAAATTAAAGGATAAGACCATCAAGAGAACAAGAAAGAGAAAACTTGAAATCAAAACGTAAGGACATTGGAACTGTATAATCTGATTTAAATCATTTTTAAAAAATGACGTCATTTCATTAATCTTTATTTGTTGTGTTAATTTTGACTGATAAATAATAATAATTAAAGTTTTTAAAATACACGACAATTGATGTCAATAAATTTAATAGAAATACACTAGTTGAGTTAAAATTGAAAAAATTAAAATTTTAATTATTTTATTGATACTTTTTAAAGTTCGGTCTAGAATTAAAAAATTAACAACTTGAATATTTTATTGTCACTTTTTTTAATTCAGGTTATAATTAAAAATTGACAAAAATTTAAACTTTTCTTTACTAATTAATCCTGATTTATAACACGAAGTCTTATTTTTATTGTGTGAGAGCAGTGAAAGATCTACCGTCTGCCGAGCAACATGAAACGGTTTTTTACATCCGCTGCAACATTTGGGCGATTGGCGTTACAATTCCATTTGGTTGAATACTTTCGTTTGGTTGGCTTGCCATTATTTTATTGGGGCTGTTCAATTCCCTAATCACTCGACTCAAATAGAACAACCAATTAAAATTTTTAATTGAGGATCCCTTTTATTCATTTAAAAGGACGAAAGGTTATTTGGTTAAATAAAACTAAAATATAAATTATTTTAATTAAATAAATTTATTCAATTTTTTATATAATATTTATTAACAAAATTATCTTATTTTATTGAAATAAATAATTTAAAATTTTAACTTTTTGTTTATAAATTAATATTTATTTAAATAGATTTTAACTATTAAATCAAATTTTATTTGTAATTTATATATTTTCAAACTATTTTAAATTTAACAATTATTAAATTAAATTATTAAGTAAAAATAAAATTATTCATAATTATTATTAATGATTCATTTTAATTAATTGGACATATAATATTAAATTTAATTATTCATATTTTTATTGACAATAGCTCAGATTATAAAAATAGAAACTATTTCTTATGGTATTTATAACTTTTAAAAGCAGGAAGAAATTAAAATTAAAAATTAAATCAAAAAGAGTTTAAAAATTAAAAATTCCAGTCCACGTGGGTCAGTGTTGCTGACACCGATCCTCGTGGTTCCCTCATGTGGATCAGCGTAGGGAAGTAAGTCCCTTCTGGATAACAAGTGTCCCTCCTCAAGCACGTTTGATTAAATTTTGCATATATCCTACGGTCGCTAACCACAAGCTTAGCGTGCTTACGTGTCAACAACCAAAACTGAGACCCAATCCTAAAATCCCTAAACTTCACCTCCGGTAGCATAGCGGTCGAACCACGCGCTGCCCATCTGCCATATGCTCCACTCTCATTTTTCAATATCTCTACGAAGCTCTTCTGGCTCTTAGTTAGAAATCTGTACGTGAAATTAAACGAACGCAAGGGAATGCAGGATGGGGAAATGAGAGCGAACCTGGAGTTTGCCTTGTCGTCGAGGAGAGCGTGTGCTAGTAAACGACGAGCCGCTGAGCTTAGAGAAGGCGTGGACCGTTGAGCTGGTTCGGAGCGAAAGCACCAGAGAAAGGCGGATTGTACATGTACCTAGGATCCGCGTGGACATATATGTTAAAGAGGTGTCTCTGAGCTTGGTTAAAGTAGAGCTCCCAGAGTGGAGCTACTGGGAGAGGAGAAGTAGTGAGAAACAAGAAAGCTACTTTCTTTGGAGATGAAGGTTTTGGATTGACTTGGGAAGCTAGTCGGAGAAGTGACCCGTCGTCTCCAGGATGCAATGTTTGGGTCTGGGAAGGCGGCGGCGAAGGAATGAGG
>JANPWT010000001.1:14623770-14638381 GCA_024678245.1 Erythroxylum densum
TACAGGGCTCATTACGCGTTGAGCCTGAGACTCTGAAACACTTTTGAGCTCGAGGCTTATTTCCACACATTTAGCTTTAAGCTCTAATTGTTGGCTGCCCTAGTCCTAACTTCCATTATCTGATTATGCATTCTTGAACGAAATGCATGTAACACAATCAATCACTTGATTAAACACATAGGTCTCACATTCACATTAAAATCACATTCATTCTTTATTCAAAACATAATTATAAGCAAACAGTAATTGAGAGAAACCGTCCAGGTTACTCACTAGTTACTCCCAAAACTATTGTCTGGAAGTTCCAGCAACGTCTGTGGGTTGACGTTCCAATTGCTCCTCTATAACAAATAACACACACATATATCACAATTTGCACAATCATAGGTGTATTAAAAAAATGCACATGTATGAAATGAATTATGTATAATACATGTTCATGATAATCCCCGGTATCAATCCATAAATTCTTCACAAAACTATCCCCATACCAAAACTCATCTAAGTACAACTTATACTTAGGTTTGTGCCTCACTAAACCCATTGAACTCGTAATTCATTTCTCATTGAATCACTTCAGATTTTTTCAATACACTCCTTTCAGGTCTACTGTTCATGTACAATCTGAAGGTAAAAATGAAGTAATTTGGTCAAACTCTCTTCTAGAACCGTATTCCTCTATGTCTTATCTTTCTATTGATACCAAAATCACTCAATTTGGTTCAACAATGTGAAAGTTATACTCCAAATATTTTCGGACTGCTTTTATTATGAGATAGTACCCCATACTCAACTTCCATCCACAAATTGAAACTCTTAGAGTCTGATTTAGAATTTTATTCCTTCCTATAAGTTGTATACCTATGTCTCTAGTTGACTAGGAATCACAAATCAATCAATTTGGATAACTATACAAAATGATATGCCAAAAATAATAGGGTATGTTCAGTGGAAAAATACTAGTTCATAAAATTTAAGAGTACACACACTGTATCCGTCCCATGTTTTTCACTCAATCTTTCTCACTTCATTTTGGATGGCTATGATTTTTTATGAAAATGTAGAGCAATGTCTTACGAATCCAATGGTTCAAGAATTAGGTCATTTGGATGTCTAGAGGAGAAGTTATGATCAAAAGAATCCAGTATGTTTTTGCTTCCGTCTTAGTTTTTCCATTGTCTTAGTTTCCCATCATTTTAGTTTCTATCGTCTTAGTTTCCATCATCTTAGTTTCCATCATCTTAGTTCCTATCGTCTTAGTTTCAATCATCTTAGTTTCCATCGTCTTGGTTCCTATCGTCTTAGTTTCCATCGTCTTAGTTTTTATCGTCTTACTTTCCATCGTCTTAGTTTCCATCGTCTTAATTCCTATCGTCTTAGTTTCTATTGTCTTAGTTTCTATCGTCTTAGTTTCCATCGTCTTACTTTCTATCGTCTTAGTTTCCATCGTCTTAGTTCCTATCATCTTAGTTTCCATCATCTTAGTTTCCATTGTCTTAGTTTCCATCGTCTTAGTTCCTATCGTCTTAGTTTCCATCATCTTAGTTCCTATCGTCTTAGTTTCCATCGTCTTAGTTTCCATCATCTTAGTTCCTATCGTCTTACTTTTGCATCGCCACATAAAGAAATCATAACTTTCAACTCAGATGTCTAAAAATTCCATACTATATACCGTTAGAAATATAAAAGAAAGATATACAACTATCAAGAAGGAAACTTTGTCAAAATCTATCTAGATTAATCCAGATTTTCTCCCGAATTTAGAACACAAATTTTACATTCAACTCCCGATATACTGCACTTAGTTCTCAACTTCATGAAAGTTTGAGACTCTTAGATATAGAACTGAAATACGATGTCTTCATATGAAATGTAGCCATACATATCTAGGTTAATTAAAATTAAGAATCATCTCTTTTGGACTACTAGAGAAAACGTTATGGCTAAAAGACTGAAGCATATTCAATAAGCATTTTTCAGATTTTCAAACTTTCAATATTTTACATCTAACTCATCTTCTACCTAAATTATCTCTTCCATTACACATCCTCATCATTATCTACCCAATTAACTCAATATATCAGTCACAAAAAAAACTCATGGTCTATAATTGATCCTTAACCCAAAAATAGAGCATCAAACATGTACCCATTTATCTTAATTTTCTGCACTCACCCTTACTCCATTATATACGACATCTAACTTCTAAAACATCTCTATAACACATTATACGTCATTAATGATCAATCACAATGATACAACATGACATTTACAAAGATATTTCATCATCCACGACACACATACACACACATAAAAATCAAGTCATCAATCTTACATTTCTCATCATTCGAGTTTCATTTTAGCAATACCCATAATATTTAAAGCATAACTTATTTGATTTCACTTCAAATTCTTCAAAAACAACACTAGCCCTAACTCCCAAACATCACTTGTTCATCAACTTGAAGGATGTAAAGATAGGTTTTTCTTAGGGTAGAAGAACAAATAGCAAAGTGGACTTGGGGTAGGAAAGGAAAAACAGAGAAATCTCTTAGAAGGCGTCTGATGGAAAACTCTGTGTATGGGAAAAAAACTTGAAGAAGATGACGATGAAGAAGGAACTTAGACATATAACTTAACCTTTCAACTCTCAGATAACAGTAACCTACTTCAAAAAAAGGTACAAAAATCCTAAGTGACATATGTCACTTTCCTAATACCTAAGCTCTAATTTAGTTTCTTTGAAACTAACTCCCTTAACTTTCATCTTTACAATTCAGCTATCTCCAAATCTTCACTTAATTCTTTTTCCTATTTTCCAAAATTTTCCAAAAATGTATGCCAAAATTCACAAATACAATATTCTTACTAACTAATAGAATTTTCCATATAAATAAATTCAAAATTTTCAAAACACCCAAAAGTCATAACTCAATCTAATTATACCCGGAATTATTCATGAATGCATGTACAATTATTCTCATGTGCCAGGACTTCACTATTCATATTTATGTGTATGACATAATATGCATGAACATGGAGATGCATTTCTAACTCCCATAGTCACTCACATTTACTATTCTAACCTTCCCACAGGTAATGGGATGTTACATTTTGTTATGTTTGAACCTAGAGTTATACTTTCTAGTGTATAAATTTGCAACTTTATAAGGCTTGACCTTTCATGTTTGGAATGCATGTTGTTTACTTTTCAAAAACAATTGTAAAATTCAAAACACAAGGTCATTAGAATTTTAGTCAACCAGAACCTAACACTAAGATTGAAAACCAACAAATTGTGAATAAAACTTAATGGCAAACTATTTTTAATATTCATTTGAGGATTAATTTTGTATATCCAAGTCATTTTAGTTGAATGTATATGTTTAGATTCACTATTACTTATATTACTTCTATGTAGAAATTTCTTTTACAATTTTGGGAATTTTTCTTAGTGTACAATGTTTCTAGGAGGGCTATCAGTAGGTGTCACTACATTGTTAATAGAATTTGCTTAGTGGACATGAAAATCATTCTTCTAATATACTTCTCTAGTCAAATAACCCTCAAAAACTTATGTGAATTGATCATAAAGAATACCATTATTACCTAAAAATATGTGCTCCTAGTTATAAATTTTTATATTGCTTTTGTATGGCAATTGTTGTTAAAAATTATGTTCTTTTAGAATTCAATAGGAAATAGACATATAAATAATCAATTCTCATGCCTAAAAATTGAAAGCAAATAGAAATAAAATAGAAAATTATTTACAAAAAAATAATCGGAGTAGATGCAATGAACATAAATTGCATTTAATTAAAAGAACATATTACATCTATAGACACACTTTTCCATTTTACATAGCTAAACACTTGCTTATGTTCATAATATTTTTCCATTGCTTCAAGTGGGAAAATACATAAGAATAATAACCTACTAAAGGTCCTACTATTAAACTTACTTCCCCTCCCTTTCGAGCTCTTACCCCTTTTAGGAAGATCTAGAATCAAGTCATAGATGACAATTCCTTTTCCCTCAAACTTGAGTATTATCCCCCTTCACTTGTTCCTGGCAGAGATAAAGTTGCTCCTAATATTGATAAAATAAAAGAAGAAATGGTGAAATGGGAGGTAATCAATAGACCCTCATTCTCAAATATTAAATTTTAGTCTCAATTCCATTGGAAATCCATTGGGTTAGAATTTATGTCAAATTATGAGGATGTTTTCATCTTTAAATTTAATTCTTCATCCTTGGCTTAAAACACTAAGAGAATGAACCCTAGCATTTCAAATTCAAATAATAATAAAAAAGTTCCCATTTAGTTAAATATACATTGTGTATCCTTGGAATACTAGACCACTAGAGGATTAGGTCACTAGGCTAGTTATATTAAAAAGCCATTATGTTTAGATGAGGTAACTACTAACTTAAAGAGAGTGAATTATGTCCCTTTTGGAAGCTGATCATGACATACTAGACAAATTTCCACTCATAAGGTGAGGAAGAAATTAAAATATAATAAAGGATGAAATGCTAATCACCTATATTTGGAGACTAAGTAAGAAGACAGAGAAATAGTTATGGAAATCTACTAGGAGGAAACTCCAATCTAGCTAGTATCCTTAACTTATAAGGATGGACTTACTGCTAGACAATGGGATTTATTGCAAGGATAGTTCTTATTCCAATCACCTAAAACTACCATTGAAGGCACTAAATGAAGTCCCTAAAGAACCAGATAGTCAAGTTGTTGCTCACAAGGAGATACCTATAATGCTTCTAGATATTAAGATACCCCAAGATGTAGTAATGACTTAACTCCTTTAAAAGGTTCATATATATTAAATGTTTTCCATGACACTCTTGGCCTCCTTCCATGAAAAATTCGAGGAAGAGGAAAGCAATTTAAACTTCCAAACGGTGACAAAAAGAAGCTCTAAGAGAAAGAAAAAGGTAGTTGCCTGTTTTACAAAATGAATATTCTAATATGGAATGTTAGGGGGATCAATTGGTCTAATAATAAAAAAATATTGTAGATTATATGAAGGATATCAAACTTTTTTTATTTAGACTTTTGGACACTAGAATTAAGGAAAACAATAAATACAATCTAAGCTTCCTAAGGATAACTAGAGTATTATTACTATTGATAAGAGACACCACAATGGAAGGATCATAGTGGCTTATGACACTAATAAAATGCTTTATGCATTAATCTTAGATAAGCCATTCACTTGTAAGTCTATCTGAAATAGGAATGAATCAAGCTCCTATTACTTTATGTTAGTTGGGAACTTTAACAATTCTATTTAGCCATTTGAAGGTGAAGGAAATACAAGCCTGAAAAGCCACAAAAAAGATTTTAGGGAATGTTTGAGTCATATACTTGTCACTAATCTATGTATAAAGGGGAATTATTTAACTTGGAATAACTAGTAGACATGCAAATGGAATTTAAGGAAAAAATTAGATGAGGTTTTAGTAAATGAACTCTAGTTGATGTCTTTCCCACTAAGCAAAGCTAGCTTCAATAACCTCATATTATATAACTTTTTCAGATTCTGGTATAAAACATCCTTTCTTCCCAAAAAATGAATTCCCCTTTTCACTTTAATAATTTCTTATAGAAGGGGATGGCTTTAAGTAAGCTATATTGGAGGCTTAAGCTATACTGTCTGAAAGCATAAATCATATGTCTATATGAGAAAGATGGATATGGTTAAAAATGAATTGAAAGCTCTAAATAAGAATAAGTTCTTCAACACCTTTTAAGTAGTTTATGAAGTTAAGAAAAAACTTAAAGATATTCAAACCTCGACCTACAACTTCCCGAGTGACATAATTTTATAGGAACAAGAAAAACTTCCCATACTTTAATACATTAAATTAGTTAATATTAATCACTTGTTTATTACGCAAAGATCAAGGATGATATAATTGCAAGGAGGTGACAAGAATACAAGGTTTTCTAAATTTTTTTTTACTTTTTTGGAAAAATGTAAATATGAGTATGCCTCGAAGGGCCAAAGAGGAAACTGGTTGTATTCTAAAGAAGAGATACACTAAGAAGCTCTCTCATATTTCTTAAACACTCTAGGCTAAAATTACTATTACTTCTTCATATGTGCACCTGTTAAAGGCTCTCTGAGAAAATCAGTTTCCTCGCATGAAGCTGAACTCCTTATCTGACGGTTCAATTAATCAAATGTAGAGAAAACCATGTTGTCCCTACATCCCTCTAGATCTTGATGGGCTTAATGACTTTTTTTACCAAAAGATGCAGTCACTAACTAAAGGATTAGTCATAGATGTAGTTTTGGAATTCTTCAATAAGGGTGAAAAAACCTATATTGCTCTTATTCCTAAGGTTCGTTAACCCAATTCCCCAAAGTAATTCAAGTCCATCTTTTATCATAACACCATATACAAATTTATTTCCAAAATTTTAATTGACATATTGAAAATAATCATTGATAGGTTAGTTGATCCCTCTCTATGGGCCTTCACTAAGAACATGTTGATTGGTGACAATTCTTTAATGGTATAGGAGTTACTTAAGAATTACAACAAAAATAATTCAAGCAAGAATTGTTCTATTAATATCAACGTTAACAAGGTCTTTGACACCTTAGATTAGATTTTCATTAATCATAGAATACAGGCGTTTAACTTCCCTTTCAACTTTATTAACTGGGTTACTTAATACATTATCACAGTCTTGTATGGAGTTTCAATTAATGGTGAGCCCATAAAATTAATTCAAGTGGCTAAGGGTTTGAGGCAAGGGGCCTATTATCTCTTTACCTCTTCATGTTGAGCATTTTACCTCCTCGAATTGAACATGGAGGTGTCAAATTTATTAAAAAGGGAGTTAAACAAGAAAGTATTTAACGATAACTAACCTTCTAGTTGTAGATGATCTCATTATGCTTTCAAAGGTCAATCCTAGCTCAGGTTGTGCCTTTATATCTACCTTAAAAACTTTCAAACAGGTTTCAGGGTTATCAATCAACATCTAAAAAGGCCACTTGTTGTTTGCAAAAGAAGAAATCGACAAAATAAGCATCCTAGAAAGCATTATTAGAATGAAAGCCATAATACCTCCAATTAAGTACCTTGGTGTTTCTATATCTACCAAAAAGCCTCTATATAGTGAATTCAGGCCATTAGTGAAGAAAATGAAAGTTATAATATCCAATAAGTACAACAAGAGCCTATCTCTTGCAAGAAGGGATTAACTATTGATCTTAATTCTTAACAGTTTGTAAGTTTTCTGGTGCTCTTACATTTACATTCCCAGGAGCATAAACAAGACAACAAAGTAAATATTTTGAAAATTCATTTGGTCTTAATGCGATTCTAGTCCAACTAAAGCAAAAGTGAAATGGAAAGACTTATGTTTACCCAAACAAGCGGGAGGGTTGGGGATAATTTGCTTTAAAACATTGAGTTAGAATCAATTCCTTAAAAGAATATGGAGAATCCTAAAGGATAAAAACTCCTTAAGGGTTAAGTAGATACACACATATTAAATTAAAGACAAAAGCTTATAGAATATAAGTCCCAATAGTAACACCTTATGGACCATACTAAACATACTTAAATTGAGGGAAAGACTTAAGCCTTGTATTTCCTACTAGATTGGTGATGACATTTCTACTTCCTTTTAGCATGATAGTCGAACAAACATTGCCCCATTGATTAATGCTACTTCCTTGACTGACCTAAAGAATTTGATTATAGATGATGCCATATTAAAGAGGCTTTAACTTCCTTTCAAACTTAGTTGGCCGCTCAAAATCTCATCCAAAATAGTTAATTACTAGTTATGAGGACTATATTAGATGGAACTTGGTTCCATCATGTCTTTTTTCTAATTGTTTAATAATACATCAAACCATGAGTACCTAAAATAAAGCATTATAAACTATTATAGTTTTATTAAGCCATTTCAAGAGTTTCTACTACAATGTGGTTAGCCATTAGAGAGAAACTAGCTATCTTAGAAAAAGTAAAGAAATATAGGAATGTAGCTAACACTTGTCACTTTTACAAACTAGAAAGGGAAAAAATTAACTATTTATTCATCGAATGCATAAAAACTTATAATATATGGAATGATAGTACGATTTTATGCAATCAGATCACTCATATAAGGAGCTGACAATCCATAATTAAATCAGAAGAGGAATCAAGGAAATTAGGTCGTCCTTAAACTTGCTCTAAGCAAAACAATTTACTACATCTGGCTGGAAAGGAGCAAATGCATGTTTACTCATTGTGACGCTTTACTTTGATTTATAGTCCACTACATAAGAGAACAAATTATCGCCCTAAAGTTGATATGTTATGCTGCCCTTTCCTAAGTTCTAACTAGAAGTTGGTTTATAGATCACCAAGGAGTATTGCTTAATTATCTCATCCTATATACACACTCGAGTGTTGTATCAATATGAAACTTCAATAAGGAAAGAAGTTAACTTAGATTGTTTGTATTGTTCACTTTTAGTTTCATTGTTGTCATGAGACTTTGGTTTATTTAGTCTTAGGAACCATGTGCCTTATACATTAATTCGCCTTAATATACATTATTTAAATTTAAAAAAAAAACTACTCCTATTGCCAATAAATCATATAAATTAAATTAAGCTCACTAGATAATTTAAGCATTTGTAAAACCTTCTCCCATGTTTTTTTATCACTCTTAAGAAGTTCTTATAAAACCATTCAAGCAATAATAATATTGGACACTAACATAAGAGGTGTTGTTAATTAAAGATCCATAATATAAGGCCCCATTCAAAGTTAGTACTAAATTAGAACAATTAATATTTGAGTTACATGAGGATCTACAATATAAAGTAACACCAATTAAAACAATTCCAAGATATAAAATAATGCATTTTCTAGTGCTAAGGGTGTATAGATTGGAAGATAGAAAGACGAGGTTGGGTGACAATGAGTTTACTGTTTTATTTAGTTATTTTACTTTTAGGCAAAGTTGTGAATATCATATCGGACTTGGTATCGGATTGGGTTCTAGTATGATATTGTATCGGTACCGATCAATACTAGGTATTGTTTCGGGTAATTTTTTTAATTTATGAAATAGTCCCTAAATTTTTTTTAAATTTACAAAATAGTCCATTAGTATATTGTACAGTTGTATTGTATAATTTATAAGTTTACATATACCATGTCTCCAAAAATCTTAATAATAAATAATAATCACAATTAATATAAAATAATAATAATTTTTAAATGTTTCACATGTAAATAATAACTACAATTAATATGAAAAGGGCAATCATCATCATACAAATATAAAATTAAGAATAATACAAAGTATTTAAAATATTACAATAATACAATTTTATCATTTTAGTAAATAATAATTACATCAAAATATTCAATAAAAAAACAATAAATATCCTTAACCCTTAAATTATTACAATTTACAACAAGAGTTCGTGATAAAGAAACAATCAAGTAGAAGTTAAACCTGGAACAAAAACATTTATAATTACATTACATATATAAAATTTAACATAATCATCAAATATAAGTAAATTTAAGAGAAGAGAAAAAATAAAAATCTGTAATGAAACTCAATCATCTACGAAAGGATACCGGTTATAACTACACTGTCCTAGTTACCAATTGGTACAAAATTATCATCATTTTGAGGAGCTTTATCATCATTATCATTTAAATTTAATGCACAAAATGACATGTTAAAGCTTCCCCATCCAAGATTATCTTCCAAGTCATTGACATTTATTAAATTCGATTCTTCAGAAACCCAATTGACCAAAAGATCAATATTATTAATATAATTTGGATCAGTTGAATTACTTTTGCTATTAAGACTCTTAGTTAACAATAAAATTTAATTATTAGAAAATTATAAGAAATTATATCAAAATTAATAATGATAATGACGTACCTTTTTCGAAGCTTTAAATTGTAACGAACAAAACGAAGTCTTTCAACCTCTTATGCTTCAATCTATTCCTTTTCTTAAAGTGGATAAATTCAAATATGCTCTAGTTTCACTTACAACCTATTGCACTCATACATTGACTTAAAAAATCTGGATTGCAAACCTTTTCGATTCTAGAACACCATTTCTGAATTGATCCCACCAAGAAACTATAAGTCCTATGATAACAAAAGTAATGTTATAAACAAAATAAAGTGATAATTAATTTTCAACAAATAAGAAAAAGAAAACAACTAATATCTGAAGACAGTTTTTCACTTTGTCGAATAGCAATCGACATTCCGAAACCCCCATAAGATAACTTATGAAACTTTATTTGTGAGCTTAAGAGATCTTGCATTGCGTCAATGCCAACAATTGTTGTAATAGTTAAAAGCATTCCTCTGTTAAATTCAGCTTGCTTAGTAAGATCCAGTCTAAAACAGACATTAGGATTCAAAAATACCCCAGTTATAAACAATAGAGAAGAAAGTTGTCTTTCCTTTCTCTCCTTAATGATTGACATATATGGTATGCACAAAGAAGGCCTATGTTTCATATTGTCCTTGATTGCTTCTGTCCCTCTCTCCATGGCATCAAAAAAATTCCATTGTTGGCTTTTCTTCACTATCATCCAAGCAAAGCACCCTCACCAAAGGCTAAAAACTCGGATAACGGATTGGCATTGAGACCAAAATTCTCTATCTTCCAGTATAATTTTACAAACCTCCACTCCAGCATTAGACCTAGCATGTTGAGATGTAATCCACTTATCACTTATAAATATTTCCCTTAACCCATTCTTTATCATAACAAAAGATTGAAGTGATAAAAATTTTGTTGCAAATCTTGTCACAGTAGGACGATACAAATTTCTACCATTGGTAAATTCCTTTCTCATTACATTCACCTATGCACGATTATAGATGAACTTGGTCACCTTTTTAGCTTTATGCATAGTCTCATCAATAATATGAAAATACCTAGGATCTCCTATATTCTGCAGCATTAGGTTAATACAATGTGCAACACTAGAGTCCAAAAAAAAGAATTACACTTATTCTGCAATCTTTTTTTGTCACTTTATAAGTAGAATCATTGTCAATAATAAACTAAACAATGTTTTTTGGCCCTACTTCATTCACAACTTCATCAAATATCACAAACAAAGCCTCATTGTTCCTAATAAGGCCACATGCATCAATAGATTTAAAAAATATAGAACTATTTATAGAATAAACCAAAAAATTAATAATAGGCTCTTCTATTCTATTTGTCCAACCATCACACATGATTGAATATCCATAACTAGCCCAATTCACTCTTCTTTATGCCAAATAACTTTTAATTCTAGAAACAAAATAACTCAAAAGTTTACCTTTTAAGTTATCAGTTGAAAGACCTTTGCATCCCAGACCATAAGAGGCTATTACATCCATCATATATGATAATACTACGACTAAGAAGCATTGAATGATGAACTTGTATCATACCACCATCTAGCTACTATCATATCAATATTATAAGTTGCATCTCTTGATTGCATTGCATTACGAATTGAAGGTTGGACTCTAGGAGTTATTTATAATGTAAAAAACTAGACACTTACCTTCTTCTCTTCCTCACTTCAAGTCCAAGCGCTTCTTCAAGGGCTTAGGATGGATCACTACTAGTACTAGTACCACTACTACCATTACCACCTTCAACATTCTCACAATCACCATGGAAACTAGAAAATAAACTTCTACTACCAATTTCAAAATTCAACCTTACCTTTATATCTTTCGCATGTTGATATTCTTCAAGCAATGTTTTCATTTGCCACTTCACATCTTGACTTACTTTTTACAGGGTTCTACATCTCTTTTAACCCCAGCTAAATGCTTCTTTAATAGGGTGATTCCTCTACCTTTCAAATGCTTATTACAAAACAAGCAAATTGTATGATTCTTCATACCTGGGACCAATGCAGTATGAACCCAAGCTGGATCATTATGTCTTCCTGAAGTAGTTTGATTAGGAGTAGTTGAACTTCCTTCCATTTATCTGTAACAACAAAAGTGAAGATATTAGTTTTGTAAGAAATTAATCCTTTAGTAGTTTCATCAATAAGATTAGCAGTGCTAAATCTTTCATGAGGCAATGCAACATAAACAATGTCTTTAACTCTTTATATTAAGCAAAAAGAAGTAAAGGTTCATGACACTAGAGTAAAATTCAGAAATAGATAGACTTTTCTATTGGAGATTAGTAAATTCATGGTAAATTTAAAATCGAATTACTGTTCAAAGATTTAAGATGATGGCTCAATTAATCAAAAAATTCAAGTCATGACTTAAACATCCTTAACTTCACTTTCATCTTTGTTCTAGTTTTTTCAAGAATATGATTATTGTCATTAACATAACTTCATAAATTTTTGTCTTTAATACATATCTTGAAATAGAATGCACAAGCTGAGTATTTTTTTTTCATTAAGATGAACTAAAAATCTTTCATACTTATTCAAAGAGTTAATGCCATAGTACCATAAATGAGATAAAAATGGAATAATAAGAAAATTAGATTTTGAATATGCAAAGACTATGGGACGGACTAATTTTAGGATAGATAAAGATGGATATGCAACAGACTTGAATCATTAATGAGATGGACTAATTTTGGGATAAAAAATTAAAGATAACTTAGAGATATAGAATAATTACAATTACAAAACTTCCTATTCGTCTTTTCCACAAGATCATAACCGAATTATTATTATAATCAATTAATTATTTACCCAATAACTAAATACCATTTCAATAATTTTAAGATTATGTCAATTAATTGTTTACTTTGAATTCTTTCCAATTAATATTCTCGGTTTGTTATTTTTAAGTTAAGTTGAAACTTGAAAACCTTTCTAATTTATAAATCATGCATCATAAAGTTAAGTTAACACTTAAATTGAAAGGCTTTATAACTTTTGATGCATGTCGTGAATGACCAAAAAATTTTAACATAAATCAAGTCATCAATTATCAATAACTGAACCACAATTGAACCAAAATCATACTCCTTTCATTCAATTCAAGTCCAAATCCAATCCATTATCTAACTCCAACCAACGACAAATCACAAATGCTTCATAATTTCATTCCAACTTCCCATTCACAATCACAACACAATTGCAATTAACTAGAAAGCGCCAATAGAAAGTGAGAACACATCAAAACAAAAATTCACAATCGGTATTATTCCAGATCAGGTCGGGTTGGGTTTAGATCTGGGTGTTATTCCCAGATCCGACAACTGTTGATGTGTGGGCGATAGAGGAGAGCAAACGATTGTGGCATGGTGCATTGGTGGTCCTCGTGGACGACAGCTGAAGGCTAATAGAGGTCCGAATAAGGCTCAATGGTGACGGGTTCGCGTGGTGGAGGAAGATCTGAAGATGACCATTGGAGAGGGTTCGTGTAGTGCACCGTTGGAGAGGTAGGACATAGGAGCGCCACTGAAGATGGAGAGGAAAACAAGTTGAATGAGGTGAATTTGAGAGAGGCAAAAAAGTGAAAAAGCAGAGGCAGCCGCAAGCGTCGGGGGGTTAGGGTTAATTATTTTTTATTTTTGCAAAAAGATCCTCAATTTTTATTAAAACTATGGCACCGGTCGATATATGGTCGGTACTTTGAGTACCGACTGTTACTTAGTGAAAAAACCCGATATCGGCCAGTACCAAACATAACAATACCATTCTATTTTTCGGGTGATACGGAATAATATTCAATACATTGTAATACACATTTCTTTACCATCAATTTCTATTAAAAATTCTAAAATAGCATCGTTTTTCATACGATATCGTTATGATATTGATGGTTAAAGTATATAACGAAACTTAATGGTAAGAAAACATGTCTTATAAACTTAAAATAGTTATTACTAATTTTAAAAATTATTAAATAAATTAATAATATGTCTAATTATATGGTGCAAAGGATTTTATTCAATAGAATTACTAACTTTTTTTAAATTATATTAGGTATCCCAGCTTAGCCAGACTAATCCTAATTTCCTAATACCTTACCTCAAGAGTCCTAGAAGGGGTAAACCTGGAAATCCCAAGATCCCTCAGGTTCTTACGTCGTTTGTACACGTCTGCGCACAAGGAATCCTTGCATACTTGATTGTTCAGCCGATGATTGATCGCTGACCTCCCCTTTGCTCAGCATTAGGTTCCCATCAGCCCCTAGGTTCCCTAGTAGTTCCAACTCCCACACTACCGTTAGAAGCGAGACGTCCGTAATTGATCTAAGTAAGGAGCTATGTTCAGGGGACTAGAGGATCATCAATAGGAATAAAGCCTATTTTTTCTCCGTTGGCGTAATTCAAACTCAAAACTTCCTGAAAAGGAGAGCCTTAAGTGAGAAGTTTTGATCACTCAAGCCACTCCTACTTGTCAGCTGTGAGTATTGTTTATCCAAGCTGTTGTTGCATGAAACTCACCAATGTAGACTAATCATGAAACTTCCGTGCTTTGTTTCTCTTCCCCTTTATTGCTCTCACTTTTTTCTTTAAAATCTAAATTTAGTGTAGCGGGTCAGAGTCAGGATAACTTTGTTTATTTGTGCAGTCATGAGAATT
>JANPWT010000001.1:14639939-14650167 GCA_024678245.1 Erythroxylum densum
TCAAGATAGCAGTATTTGTGCATGTGGTTGTAAATAGTGTATTTGCTTTAAGATTTCTGGAAATGATTATGGCTTGTATTGCCTTTAGAGTATTGTAAACATTTGGTCCCTAATGTATCTTGGATTATGATTTTGTTTAAGACTCTTGGATTATGGAACTAGAAATGTATTGGATTTGGATTGTGTAAATTGTTTTGTACATTAAGTGAATTGAGTTATAAATGTATTTGGGATATATTTATGTGAATATGGATGAATGCACTGGATGGTGGAATATGAGTTTGAATGTGATAATTATGAATTGTAATGAAAATGATTCGAAGTAGTTTAGAATTTAGGTTTGCGTTTCTGCTGAGATCCCGAACGGAGGGTCCGGTTGATCATGATGTATGTGTGATTTGGTTGAAATTTATAGAAGTGTATTCTGGATTATTTGCAGGTTTTGGATAGGTTATAGTGCAGCCGTTATGCTGCCGGATTTTCCTTATGGTAGTATATAAATAAGAATTATTTGAGTATGATATCATGAATTGATTTACACGAGTATGAGTTTCAGGATAAGTTTCCAAAGAGGGAAACTGTTTGATATGAAATAAAATGGATTAAATGATAAAAGAAATGAACAAAATTTACACTATTTTCAGATGGATTAGTCATAAGGGTTTCCAACGCGACAATATTTTTCTATTCTCGCTTCGGATGTCGGAATTTGAAATTCAGTTCAAACCCACCGGGTTGTATACGTTGACTTCAAGTCCATTTTCTATTTGCATTTGAATTCATTTGGTATCAGATATTGATCCGTTTGTTTCGCATTTGTATTCGATTTCCATCTGTATTCGATTCGATTTATTTGATATTCGATTTCAGTCAGATTAGATCTTGCTAGCTTCGCATTTGTTTCGTTTCACTTGTTTATTCCGATTCATGTGTTTGATTTCCCATTTCATCACGTGATCCGATTTAGCTGGTTTTACTTGTTTCCTTTCGTCTTGAATTCTATTCAAGAGTGCTCATGATCAGTTTAAGCAGTGATAGCGTGTTAAGTGGTTAAGAAGGAGGGACCCAGGAACGGGACCCAACACATGGGGATAAAGGAGAACAGCCGATGGTGGCGAGATGTGTTGGTGGTCCTCGTAGAGGAGGGCTGAAGCTTGATGGAGGTCAGGATTAGGCTCGGTAGTGGCAGGTTTGCATGGTGGAGGAAGAACCAATGATGATTGTCAAAAAGGGTTCGTATGGTGCACCACCAGAGAGGTAGGACGTAAGAGCATTGCCGGAGAGGTAAGATGTAGAAGCATCGCTGGAGATGGAGAGTTAGGATGTAGGAGCACCACTAGGGATGGAGAGGAGAACGAGAGAGTGGAGAGGACGAGAGCGTGAGATAAAGAGAGGATGAGGTGACTCTGAGAGAGAGAACAAAATGAAAAAGTAAAGGTAGACGTCAGAAGGTTTAAGGTTAATAATTGTTGGTTTTTGCAAAAAGGTCCTCAGTTTTTATAAAAATTACAGTATTGATCGGTATATGGCCGATATTTTGAGTATTGGCAGGTATATGGCGAAAACACATAGTATCGGCTAGTACCAAACATGAATATACCGTTTCGTTTTTCAACTGGTACGGTACCGTCAAACCGATACGAAACGGTATTTGATACCTTGCATTTTGGCCTATTTATATTTGTTTTGTTATTTTAAAAAGTAAAATTATTAAAAAGTGTGGGGAAATTGTTTTAAATGATTTGAAGCCAACGAGGTCTATTTTAGTCAATTATGAAGTAAGGTAGGTTAAAGATGCAAAGTAATAATTTAAATAACAATACGACCTTATTTATTTATTTTTTAAAATGTTAAAGTGTTATTCAAATATTTATCCTTTAACTATAAAATCAAACTATAGGCCATCCGCCTCTATCAAAAGAAAAAAAGAAGAGAGTATAATCCTTCAGCTTAAATGCTCATAATAAAAATTAAATATACCAAATTAAATGAAAATATAAATAGGTAATCAATATTTTAATAGTCTCGTAAAAATTATAGACAATATTAATTTAAATTATTTTTTTAAATTATAAATTATTTACTAATGTAAAAATATAATTTATACTTTATTACCATAAAATTCACTAAAATGACGAACATATAATTCTGTAACTTACCTCCCAATTTTTTGTTCCAAAAGAAGTTAACTACCAACACGAGGTTTGTCAACTACACATCTTACCTACCGAAACCGCCAAACTTTGGTTAGCATTTCAAAACGGTAAATAGTAATAATATGGATACAAAACAAGAGTATGTATTGTCCGCGATTGTATGTGGTCCATGTCCTGGAAATTGATCCGAAAGTACTCAGCCTTTGGGCATTAACTTCCATCTCTCTATCCTCTCCTACTATAAAGTTCCCCAAGCATCTTTTTTTCTCTTTAATAAAAGACAATGAAATGAACACATACAAGAGCAAAGGAAATGGAGTGGACTAAGATCATCACTTTTCCCGGTTCGGATCCTCCTATTTGTTCGACCCGTTCTTCTTCAGTTCATCTCTTTCAGATCTTTTGAACTAAACGTCGTTTTTCCTCGCCGGACTGTCGTTTTGGTGCCTAACGTTGTTCTGACTATCTTACGCAAGCACGCTTTACCAGGTAATGGAGCGATTTCGTAAGCCTCAGCTAGGAAAGTGGACGAAAATTATGTTGCTTTATTTCCTTTCATCGTGTTTTCTGTTTCTGCCTTTTCGCCTACTTATCTTTTAATGACTCTACATACTCAAGTCAGCAGTTTTTTCTCCTGTCTCAATGTTCTTGCTTAGTGAATAAATGGAGTGTTGATTTTCTCCAGAATGCTTTCTTTTGGTGGGTTTTCATGTGCATTTTATTTATCTGAGCAGATTAGTGTCTGCCTGATGAAATGCTGTGTCGTCTAATGACTAACGTTTAGATTGATGAATCTTTACTGTTCATAGAGTAAGGGTTTG
Source organism: Erythroxylum densum (assembly GCA_024678245.1). Taxonomy (NCBI): domain Eukaryota; kingdom Viridiplantae; phylum Streptophyta; class Magnoliopsida; order Malpighiales; family Erythroxylaceae; genus Erythroxylum; species Erythroxylum densum. Next base: position 14,642,917 of record JANPWT010000001.1, read on the forward strand.
CAAATGGATTTTGGAAAGTTCCTGTTTAACATAAAGAAGACATTGGGATGTTACATTGTTTATGTTTTGACCTAGATAAGAACTAATTTTTTTTTCCCTTAATTTTGTCTACAAGGATTATTCTTGTCAAGTTGGAAAAGTATGTTCTGATCCATGCATTGATTTCCTTGGTCTCTGATTTTGTTCTAAACCATTCTGATTTAGTTCTTAATAGCTGGGAATATTTACATTAATTGGCTTGTTTATTTTCTATTTTAATCGTTCCAATCATCTATTGCTGTAGAAGGTTTTAGTTATACGTGTTTGCTGATAGTGTGTGATGGACTCTCATAACCTCGTACCTGTTGATGGCCTTGACATGATCCATCAAAATGGAGTTAATCAGCAAAGTCTCACTGCTGAAGATGGTGATGCTGTTACTGTTAATGAGAATGATAATTTTGGAAAGGTTTTGACCTGTGGTGAATCTAATGGGAATTTAGAAAACGCACTTCATTTGGATGACAGTGCTGCTAATAATTCATCCTCAGATGTCATTGGAGGATCAAAATTGCTTGTTGGAAGCAATGGATTGCCTGTTTCTAAGGTAGGAGATGTTCCATTCTGTTTATTTGTTGCAATGGCAAGAAAGCATGCCTGACACAGTCTCGTGTCGCTGACATAGGATGGAGTAGTCAAAGATGTGCTTAATTCAGAACCAGGCAGACCACAAGGAAAGAGCAATGATGAGAAGCCCTTGAATGCTAAGAATGCCTCAGTCACAAAGATCAGAAAGGGAAAGGATAGAAAAGATGCAGGAGCACCTCCTGCTATAACAAATGGTCCTACTGCATTGAATTCTAGGCCAAAGCAGAACTTGAAAATCAAATTATTCAATGAGAAACATGTTCCTGCATCTAAGGTATTAGCTGACGTCGGTAATGTGTATTTCGTGTGACATCACCATGAATCATGATGCTTACTTGCTTTTGTTATTGTAAACAGCATTCTGAGAAGGTTGATGAAGAGTCTTCTGACAGCCTCATGTATGTATTAACTGCATTTACTTCTTGTTTTTTCATGGGCCATAAGTCAATCTTTGCAATCCAAGTTTTTATTTGAAAAAGGCTACAAACATGAATTTGTTAGTGGCTAATTTAGCCAGGCAATTTCAAATATTTTAATTAAACATTATCTTAGGAAAAATCATGTTGTTGATGCTGGTGTTATTTTGGTTGTTTGTGAACCATGATTTCCTGCGTTCAGGGAGAAGGCAAAATTGAAACCTTTAAAGAAAGGTACTGCTCATAACATTGAAGAAGATACACAATCCTTGTATCCTTTTTATATGATTATTTTCTTGTGTAGTCTTGTCAAGTTGTTACTTACTTCTTTGGCTTGGTATGTTTAGTTTTCTTGAGTTTGTCCTTGATCTCTTCATAGAAGTCCAACCACAGAAAATGTGAAACCTCGAAAGATGGGTACACTTCCTAATTATGGTTTTAGCTTCAAATGTGATGAAAGAGCAGAGAAAAGGAAAGAGGTTAGCTTTTTTTTTTAATTGGAAATATCTCAATCCAATAGGTGGGATCTTCAGTTACTTTTTTCTTATGTCAACATAATATATTTTTTGTTCTGTACCTGAGCAGTTCTATACTAAACTTGAGGAAAAGATTCAAGCGAAGGAAGTGGAAAAGAGTACCTTGCAAGCCAAGTCCAAAGTATGCTGTCCTTTATGATTTATAGACATTTTTGTACATATCTTTTTCCTTGTCAAGGAAAATTTTCAAATTTCTTACAGGAAACTCAAGAAGCTGAAATTAAGTTATTCAGAAAGATTTTAGCATTTAAAGCAACACCAATGCCTAATTTCTATCAGGAGCCTCCACAGCCTAAGACGGAGCTGAAGAAGGTTTGTGTTCCTGAGTTTTGTTTCCTTGTTTCCTGAATTGTTAGTGAAAATAACTAAACATATTTGTTCTTCTTTTATTCTTTGGTAGAAAGATCTGGTTTCTAGTTCTAGCTGCTAACTGTACGGCATGCTGACTTGTGTCTTTAAGTTGTTAACTGAATTTGATGGCTTTATATCTGATTGCCTACCTTTGATTTGCATGTAGTCATTCTTCCAATTAAGTTGTCAGAGTATCATGTAGTTGTTTAGTGGTAGTTGAAAAGGTTTCTAATTTATGTATCACTATGTTAGTGTTCTCACTGTGGACTTATTGCACCTGTGATGGAATCATATTTTCTCTGTATTTTCCCTTTATTCCTCGCCTTCTCCCTGCACAAAATCATAATGGTTGGTAAGCTTTGAGTTGAAAGAGAATGTTAAGCAGGATATGTAATTTGAGTTGAGATTTGGCGTGGATTTGTTTTTTGTGCTTAATCTTTCCTTAGCAAATCCTGCTTACATTTATCATTTGATTTGCTTGAGAGTCTAATCCCACTTTTGTGGCTTCTGCAAAGCGCCAGTTTCTTATTGTCATATAACATCTTGCATGTGTATTGACATATTGACAGCCTAAATTGATAAAGAAGTAGGTCTTTGCTTGCTTTGGTTTGAAAGTTTTCAGGACTTGAAGTAGTATCATGGGAAATCTTGTGACAATTTGGACCATGATCATCCAACTGTATCCATAAATCTTCGCAATCTGTCTATCTTTTCCATGTAAATTGTTACATTTAACTAATACCAAGCCTCTGCTTGTTTCTTATTCCCATGCATAATTTGATTAATTTCTGTAACACAACTAATTAGCTTGCAGTTTTTAATTTTGGAGGTTACAGGTAGTGCTTCTTTTCTATGAATAATTCTGTGATTTTGGGACAAACATATTTTTAATCCTTCAACTTGACAATGTTTCCTATATCAGTCCTCCAATTTCTAGTTCAGGCTCAAACTTTGTTAATTACGCTATATTAGGATTTCTGTTAGTGTCTTTAGTGGAAATTCTACGTTACATCAACATAATACAAGCTGGACAATAGTTGCAAATGATGTACGTCCAACTTGGGTGCCTTATAAAATTTCTGTTAAGGATATTAACCGAAGTCCTAATGTGAATTGACTATTGAAGTGTGAGAACTGAATTAGAAGGTTTATAGTTGGAGGATTGAAATAAAAAACATTATGTTGAATCGCTTCAGGATTGTTTTGCTTGCTGTTGTCATATGCTAAATGTTTTGCACTATTATGAGGTCTCAGAAAGCTGTACTTTTCTATATTCTTGACTATTCTTTTACTTTTGCCCTTAGGAATTGTTCATGTTATTTAATATTGTCCAAGAGGTACCCTTCTGCAGCGATTTGATAAACCTCTCTAAACAATAGTACCTGTATGGCAGTCTGCAGTCTAGGTTCTTGAAGTAGAAGGTTGACTATCATCTAATTTAAATTTCAGTTGGCATTAATTGTTAATATGAAACAGATACCTCCAACAAGACCCAAATCACCGAAGCTAGGTCGAAGGAAGAGCTCTTTCCGGTCAGACACTGAAGGCCTCAATTGTCAGACCATTCGACCAGGTAGGCTAAGTTTGGATGAGAAAGTGTTTCAGGAGAATCCTACCAAAGGTCTTTCATCTGTCCCTTTCAAGAAGCCACAGCGAAAGTCCCTCCCGAAACTGCCTTCTGAAAAGATAACTTTATCCAAAGGGACAAATGCAACAAAAGAAGACAATATGAAGTTTTCCAATGACACAAATCAGGAAGCCATTATCCCTCCAGGGGAAGAGACAGTTCCCAGTTGAAATCCAGCCCCAAACTTGTGGGGAGCAAGTGGTTCTAGGACAAACGCAATTCACGATGGTGCAACTTTAGCGTTGGAGCAGTAAGCACAGTGGTAATAAGATTGAAGTGTTGAATATGCAAAGACCTCAAAACCCATGCGCATAAAGTACCGCTACATAAGTTTTTTTACCAGACAAGCAAGGCGTGTGGATTTTGCATTATTCGTTTTGTTATGTTCGTGGATAACCAGTTCCAATTGTTGATTTGCAATTGGCATGCCTTGGTTTGTTGTTTGGAAAGTTATTCTCTTAAAGCATGAATTGTTTACCTCCATACTGGAAATATTTTCCATGGTTTTGGAGAAGTCTGCTGCTGGATAGGTGGTCAAGGTCATCGACCCACATATATTGCACAATTGGAATTGGTTAAGGTTAGTTTTGTTGTTATAACTGTATCGTCTGTTTGTTTAGTATAATCCTTGTTGTAATTTACTCAATACGTTTAGCTTTCCTTTCATTTTTTAATTTTTATATTTATTCCATGTAATATCAATTTCATTCCCTTGCCAATATGTTCCAGTGGTAACAAACGGTCATCCGGTTCTTGTATAGTTCGTCTTACTCTTAGATAATCTTTATCCTATAAAATAATTATAACTCAGTCTAATTAACAAAACGCAAAACTTTCCAATATGTTCATCACAAGTAAACAACAAAACCTACTTTCTTAAATATAAGAACATAAGGGAACTAAGAGTCAAGTGTAGGGAGATGCCCCGTCTTTTCTCAAGCTTCATTGCCTACCTTATCTCCTTCACGTCTCCTGCTTATCTTTGTTTTGTCTGACAAGGGTAAAATGTTAGCAAGTAAGGCCAGCTCTCTTCTCTCTACCCATCTTTTGCTTGAAAAACTGTCAGTTTTCACCTTCCCTCCTCCCCTGAACTCCAATCGAAGAGTAGCTCATTCCTCAGGCGCTACCTCATATGAGTATACGAAGCTTGTATGGAATAAAGTAGTTGGCGACCCAGATTCTTTTGGCAAGTTGAGATATATATTTACTGAGGGTGGTGCCCCTATTGCCCCTCCACTCAGGTACTGTAACAGGGAGCTTTAGTAAGTTGGTTCATCGATAAGAGGCTTGCTTTTTTACCTAACCGGTGGGATAATGCAAATTGGAAGAAGTTTGGACTAATTAATTCTCTAATCAGTAAAGATGAATTCTTCATCTTTGGGTTTAACTTGAGGAGATGGCACCGCAAGCCGTGGACTTTGATCTTTATCATATCCAATGCAGGTCACTTTTTCTCGAAGGACAGCAACTTGGTGACCTGAAAGCCATCCCCCTGTATGTGAACTTTTATCGAATCCCTTTAGAATATTGATTTATCTTCCCATAGGCTTGGATGATAACACAAACAAATGTAAGGAGAATTCGCTTTCCGCAAGTGTGCATTGAAATTGAACTGGAAAGATGTCTCCCAGATTCTTTGAGGGTTTCGTGATACAACGGCAATGGTGAGTTGGAAGAGGATACAATCAAGTTGTCTTATCCTTAGAAGCCTCTAAAGAAGGGAATGTTGAGGATAGGGAGACCATAAAACCAAAAACCTCTATATTAGGAAGATTAGTAATCCTCCTGGAAAGGATGTTGCGCCTCAAAACACAAGAACAATATGTACCATCTGAGGTGAGCATCTACACTAACAAGTCAGGCACATTGGTAGAAGCCTAGGGAAGTCCTCAAGTAAAAGGTGGTAAGGCAAAGCTTCAGAATGTCCCCGTTGAAAAGGTGAGCCTTGAGGACTCTAATAAAACCAAACAAAAAGAGATTGAGCTGAATTATCTGATTCCCAAAGGGAAACTACAGGGAGCCTGGAGGTTGAAGTAGTTGTCCCCAGTGTTATTTTTTGAAGTCCTCAAGATGATAATTCTCAACCGGAGACATGTGGTTTGGACCCTAGTCTTAGTAGTCACAAGACTAGAAGGAAGAGGGGCAAGAACAAACCATAATGACGAAATTTTTAGTATAGAATATAAGGGGCTTAAACTATCCCAATAAATAGATGACTCTAAAAGACCTCCTTTGTTTTAAGATAACATGTTTTATTGCTCATAGAGACCAAAATAAAGGAGGATTTTATAAAAAAGGCCTCTAGTTCTTACAAAAGGAATGGATGTCCCTCATTAATCTTGCAAACCACTATAATGTTAAGAGTTATTGTGTCTTCTGATCCATCAATTCTCCAATTGGTAAGCTGGTGTTCCTATGATCAATACATCATTATGAGATGGTGCAAAAGCAATCAAATTCTCCTATTGAAGTGAATCACACGTTAATACAATACTTATTATACAATATATAGATGCACAAGAAGGGAGGGTTGAATTGTGTATCTTTTTTTGTTAAGCCCCTTCGAAAACATTTTGTTAAAAGAAACTTGCTCTTTTCACAAGAACTACTGAAAATCAAAGTTATAAAGTATTTTTTGAAAACTTGTATAAAAAATAGTAAGATCAAAAAATTGAAAAATAAGAGAGATTAAGAGTTGAGAGATGTTGACACAGCAATTTTTATACTGGTTCACCCCAAACCGTGGGCTACGTTCAGTCCTCAGATATCTTTATGAGATTTCACTATCTCTCAACAACTTTACAAGTATTCTTTTTCTCTAAGCCTCTTCAGGTCTCTTTACAGTCAGTATTCTTTTACTCTTAGCCTCTGTAGGCTATCTGTATAACTTTCAACTGAAAGATCTTTGAGCTTTGTTACAGAAAAGAATAGTTCTAAGTTTCGCACAATAATTTCTCTCAAGTAAGCTTTTGTAACTTGCTGTAAATCTCGTAACTTTGTAGTCTTCGACTTCGACTTATATTTATAGTCTTCCTCTGCAACTGCTTCTTGATTCTTACTTCTTTCGTCTTTAATATTGTTTCTTGAAAGAAGCGGTTATTCAGTTGAGTTCTGTAACTAATTCAAACTGATTCTTGAATCTGACGCAATTCGCTTCCGTCTGCTTTTGCTTCCTTCTGCTTTTGTTTCCGTCTACTTTTGCTTCCGTCTGCTTTTGGCTCCGTCTGATTTTGGCTTCCGTCTGCTTTGGGCTTCCGTCTACTTTTTCTTCCGTCTGTTTTTTGCTTCCGTCTGTTTTTTGCTTCCGTCTGCTTTTGCTTCATTCTGCTTTTGCTTCCGTCTGCTTTTGGCTTCTGTTTGCTTTTGGCTTCCGTCTGCTTTTGCTTTCGTCTGCTTTTCATCTTCCGTATGTTTTTCAACTTCCATTATTTGTACTTCATCAAAATCATTTATGTAAAGTCATTTTGACTTAACAATCTCTCCCTTTTTGATGATAGCAAATAATCATACAAGTAAGATGAAAAACTGTAAGAAAATATACAGATAAGAAAAAATAGCTTCACTAAAAAAATAGCTTCACTCTCTATCTTCTTCTGACTTCTTCATTTTCTGCTTAATCTTCCTCCCCCTATCTTTTTCTTTCTTCTTCAAAAGTTCATCTCCTTCGTTCACCCCCTTTGATTTCTGCTTTCCA
>JANPWT010000001.1:14681293-14692872 GCA_024678245.1 Erythroxylum densum
TATAAAGCACGAAAATATTGGACAAGGGAGTAGAAAGTTATGATTTTTAGAAGTTCTGATGCTGTTTAGTGTGAAGCCGATCGACCAGTCACTTTGTGTGGAGTTTTTGACCCATTTAGAGGTCGATTTGATTTTTAAGGCCTTCATAAAAGTTGTAGAGGGTTCTTTTACCTTTTCGTAGACACCAAGTTTGTAAAATTTGGAGTTTTGGATCGAACGTTATGATGTTTACAAGTTTTGGTACTATTGAGGAGTTCATCGATCGGTCACCTTGAAGCAAACTTTTCACTCCTTTAGAGACCGATCTTGCTTTCGAGTCCTGCTTGAAAATAGTATATCTGTCTTTTAGCTTTCCAACGGTACCAATTTTGCAAAATTGTGAGTTCCGAATCAAAAGATATGAAGGTTTGAAGTTTGGAAGGTTAGTCAGGCTGGCCACGCGCATCTGTGTGCGCACCGCTCGGGATCTTTCGGCCGACTGACCTCCCTTCATTCTTTTGAGCATAACTTCTTTGTCCGACCTCCGATCGATCTGATTTTTGAAGCGTTAGATTCCTAAGACATTTTTCTATCTTTCCATACTAGATTGATTGGTTTTGACATTAAATTGAAAAAGATTGATTAGATCAAAGTGAGCTGATCGGTTGTAAAAGTTTGAACAGTGTTCAGTATTTTGGAGATATCTTGATCGGTAGAGCTCTAATCGATCGGTTCTTTTTGAAAATTAAACTAGAGACATGGATCTATAATTTATCTGAAGGAGCCGATCAACAATTTAGCCTCTAAGACTTTCAATTTCTGGATTGAAGTTAGGTGTAGTGTTCATTCTCGGTTTTGTAATGATTTGAACAGACTTCAGTATTTTGGAGATATCTTGAGCTATAGAGCTCCAATCGATCTTATTCTTCTTGAAAATTAAACTAGAGACATGGATCTACAATTTATCTGAAGGAGCCGATTGACAATTTAGCCTCTAAGACTTTCAATTTCTGGATTGAAGTTAGGTGTAGAGTTTAGTCTCAGTTTTGTAATGGCTGAACAGACTTCAGTATTTTGAAGATATCTTGAGCTATAGAGCTCCGATCAATCTGATTATTGAAGCAATGGATTTGTAAGACATAGAGGGACATTTCTATTAAAGAAAGTTTTGTTAAATTACTTCATTTACCTGATCAAAATAAGGAGTGACGGTGTCAGTTTTCAAAGTAAAAAGGAAGGGCATTATTGGAAGCTCACTTAAGGTTTTAAGTTATAAGGCTAATATGTGAGGGCAAATTGGTCCTTTTACACTCATTAATGGCAAGTTGGTCATTTGAAAAGGTGAGCCTTCGTATAAGAAAGGAGAGGCACAAAAATTACAAAAGGAAAGAAGAAAAGAATAGAAAGAAGACAAGAGAGAGCAAGTTTTCGATGGCAAAAAAGGAGGAAGAAGAAAGAACTTAGGGTTTTGATTTTTGGTAATCTTCAAGTGCGGTTTTAGAGATGATTCAAGACGAAAAATGTGGAAGAGGGTGAAAGCTTCCTTTGGAAGCTAAGAAAATTCGAAAATGGTGGAAGATGAAGGTAAGAGAAATTTTTAAGCTTTGAGTTTTTCATGAATTTTTGGGTGAGATAGCATGGAAATGATATGGGTTTGTGGATTATGCAGTCAATTTTGGTGAATGCTTAGTTTAATTGGTTTAATTTTGGATAATTGTGAATTAGGGTTTATGCCCAATTTTTGTGATTTGGGAATTTTGGAATCTAATGATTTAGATAGTTGGAATACATGAGGAATTAGTGTTTCCTAAGCTTAATTTGAGTAATTATGTTATTTATGATGTTGAATTTGGGTGAATTGGTTTAGGTAATTATAAGTTGGAAGAAAGAAAGAAGCTATGGGCAAATTGACGATTTGGACAAGCTTTTAGCATCGATTCAAAGTGGGTAGTATGTTTATTTATTGAATTTTAAGCTAAGCATGTGTTATTGAAAAATCAAGAAGCAAAACTTTTAGAAATTATTGTTTATGTAAATGTTTGAAAATTATGATTTTCGAAGGTTTAAATTCAATGCTTTCGGAATGTTTTAAGAAAATACAAGATTTACGAAAATCATGTTTTCGAATTATTTGAAAATTTTGAACAATGTGCTTTGTGATTTTGAATAAGTTTGATTTATGATTTAAAGAATATTAATGCATTCATTGTTATGAATTTGATTGATATGTGATTAAATTTATGAATTGAGATTGAATATGATTTGCTATATGAATTGATGTGATATGTGGATATGTGAATGTGTCAAGTATTGACACGATATGATTATATGATATGAAAAATTTGAAAATCAAGATTTTGAAATGTGCCTTCGGGCAATCCGAATTTTTATTTTCGATTATGTGTTATGTGGGTTTGGTCAGGTCCCATAACTGGGACGAGTGCGCACTTGTTTGTTTTAAAGCCTTCTCCCGGCTTCCCGCTAGTGGCACTGGAGTTCCGATCTCGTACTCCCATAATTCACGGCTACACCGGACCGCGATGAGGGAAGGTGTAGTACGTTCCGTTCACGGCTGCACAGGACCGCTATGCGGGAATGTGCAGTACGTTCTATTTTGGACCGAACCAAACCATTTGATGTGTTATGTGTTTTGGTTTGTTTATAAGTGTGATGTTTTGCATGATTTGAATGATGTTTAAGAAATATGAAAGATATTAAGATTTACACGATTTTGATTTTTTTCATGAAAAGTGAAAAATGTGAAAATTTTTGAGAAATAAGCTATTTGTGGATTTTCAGCAGTGATATTATGGAAATTATTTTAGCAATGATTTCTCAATTTGCAAAATTTTCTACTGAGAAACTTTTGAAATAAATGGCAAAAAGATTTTGCAAATGTTTTCTCTTATCATTCAATTTATAAACATATTATCCACGAGCTATCTAGCTCACCCCCCTTTCATCCCCATCTCCAGGTTTCGAGCGGGAGATCGGATGAAAGAAAGTCAAGCCATCTGTTCTTTTTTGCTTAAATTTTCCATTGTGTATTTTGGGACTTTTGAAATGTTTTATCAATGGCTTGGATTGCCATTAAGGTTTTGTACGTATGTAATTTTGATTTGTATGGTCTATGAAATTGTATAAGAACCTGAGTTATGGTATTGAAATTATGTATGGTTGTGGAATGTGCATCATGGTTTCATATGTCAATTGAGTAGAGATATAAACGTATTTTGGATATGGATTGAATTTAATCGATTGCGACTTATTGAAGAGTTTAGAAATAGGTTTGCGTTTGTTTATGCTGAATTTCCGGACGGGTGGTCCGATGACTTTAATGATTGATTGGGATATATATAGAAGTGCATTTAAGCCATTTGCAGGTTTGGGTTGTTGAAAATGCAGCCGTTATGCTGTCGAAATTTCTATGACAAAGGAAAGAAAAGAATAAGATATATGATTTGTTAATAAGATGAGATTGAGAAAATACATGTTAAAAAGCTTTATATGATTTGAGATTTGTATAAGGTTGAATTTCCAAATTTGGGAATTTGAGATTTGTATAAGGTTGAATTTCCAAAAGTGGGAATTATGTGTTTTGATTTGAATGAGATCGAATAAAGATGAAAGAATACGAAAAAAAAATTATACCGGATTTGGAATGTCTTAGGGCTTCCAGCGCGATAAGTGTATGTTATCAGATGTCGGATCCACTTTCGCTTTGTTCCGCTTTATGATTTGATTGATCCGTTTGTTTGTATGCTTCGCTTCCGATTGAATCATTTGTTTGTTTTGATTCGATCCTATTCTTTTTCGCTTTCTGATACGGATTCGTTTGCTATTCCCGTTATTATGTTTTCCGCCTTTGATTTCGTTTCCGTTTTCTGTGCTTCGTTTTCGTTTCGTTTCTCGGTTGGGGTCCGGTCTCTAGATCGGGTCCCAACAGTTACTTTCTTTTTCATATCATCTACTTGTTTCTTAAGGCAGACATTTTCTTTCTATAACACTTCCGTGTTCTTCAAGTTTTCAACAAATTTCCTTTTTAAGGCTCTATATTGCTTTAGTATAGCATATGAATCTTCTAATAGTTCTAAATATGCTTCTTGAAGTTCATTAAGATTAGAAGTTACCTCATTGTCACTTTCTTTTTCAGCTACTAAGCATATATTTGCTTGTACTGATGCTTCTGAATCGGAATCAGATTCGGACGAATCCAAATCTTCCCAAGTTGCCATCATGCTCTTTTTGTTTTTTTAACTTTTCTTATGTTTTCTTCTGAGCAACGAACATTCAGACTTGTAGTGTCCTGGTTTGTTGCATTCATAGAAAATGATAGATGTTTTCTCATTCTTGACTTTGTCTTTGCTATTTTTCTTAAAAGAAAAGTCTTTATTTCACTTTGCTTTCTTTTTCCACATTCTTCTAATCTTTCTTAAAATGAAAGATAGTTCATCATCTTCTTCACTTGAATCTTGTGCAGATTCATTGGTATCATCATTCTTGATTTCTTCAATCTTCAATGTTTTTGACGATGAACTTCTATTTTTCTGAATCTTGTGATTCTTCTAACCATCATTTAATGCTATATATTTTTCTCTTCTAGGTTTATCTTCTGCATCAAGCTCTACTTAATGTATCTTCAAAGAACCAAGCAATTCGCCTAGCTTTAATTTGCTCAAGTCCTTGGCTTCTTGTATTGCAGTAACTTTCGACCTTCATCTTTTAGGTAGACTTCTGAGAATCTTTCTGACATGGTCTTAATTATCATAAATTCTCCCAAGAGCTTTAAGTCTATTAACAATAGTTTGAAATCGTCCAAACATCTGATCAATAGACTCATCTTCTTTCATCTTAAACAACTCATACTAATGTACAAGAATACTGATCTTGGACTCTTTCACTTGATTTATGCCTTTATGTGCGATGGATAAAGTGTCCCACATCTCCTTTGCAGTTTCGCATCTATGAACTTTATCATATTCACTTCTGCTTAGAGCACAACTCAGAAAGAACTTGGCCTTTGAGTTTAATTGAAATCGAGCTTTCTGATTAGCTGACCATCTGATACGAGGAATGATATTTCCTTCATCATATACTAGTATGTATGGTCCATTCTCTATGATATCCCAAACATCAATATGTGTGGATTCTATAGAGAGCCGCATCCTGTCCTTCCAATAATGATAGTCCTCACCATTGAATGCAGAAGGTCTTGTGACCGAGGCACCTTCAGCTATAAAAACATGTGATTCAGCCATGGATCTTTATCCTCACTTTGTAAAGATGGTTCTTGGAAACCGATCTCTAATACCAATTGAAGTAAATCACTTGTTAATATAGAATTCACTTAAAGTATACAAAATACACAAGAAGGGGGGTTGAATTGTGTAATCTTTTTTAGAATACAAAAACCTTTGATATTTCTTGAAAAGCTTTTTCAACTATCAAATGAATACCAAAGATAATATACTAAAGTAGCTACATATTTGAATCGCAAATAAATTTTCTCTGCTCATCTAACAACAAGAAAATTAAAGTGTAAGGTTAGAGAATAGACGCTGCGATTTTATACTAGTTCACCCCAAACCTTGGGCTACGTCCAGTCCTCAGAATTCTTTTGAGATTTCACTATACTCTTCAACTTTACAAGTATTCTTTCTTCCCTTCTAGAGCCTCTTCAGGTCTGACACAAAGTATTCTTTTGCTATCTTAGCCTCTCCAGACTCTTAACCTTTTCTTTCTCTCACTTAGAAAGATATTGTGAGCTTTTTGTTACAGTAGTGTTTGCTCTCTTGTATTGCACTTTGAATACATAATTTTTTTCTAAATATGTAAAAACTTTAAAACTATTCAGTCTTTGACTAGGACTAGTATTTATAGCCTAAATCTTCAACTACTTCTTGAAAAAATGCTTCTTGTTTCAGAAATCATTATTTAATTGAGTTCTGCAACTAACTCCAACTAACTAATTGTCTGATGTACTAGAGCATCTTCTTCACTATATCGTCTATGTTTTACTTCTTCTGTGATGATGTGTCGTCTGTATTTTGCTTCTTCTGTGATGACATGTCGTCTGTGTTTTGCTTCTTTTGTGATGATGTGTCGTTTGTGTTTTGCTTCTTCTGTGTTTTGTTTTTTCTGTGTTTTGCGCTTCGTCTAGGATGACTAAAAGATATTTATATTTTTCTGCACACTTAACACACTTATCAAAACAATTCATTTATTTCTAATATTATTATTATTTGATTGTCACCAAAATTAATCGATGTGAAGTCTTCTTGACCTAACAGCTGCAAGATCTTCAAATAATTTTGAGAAAGACAAATCTTCCTATTATTTATGTGTCGATGAATTTGCATCCCTAAAATCTTGTTTGTTGGTCCCAATTCCTTCATTTCAAATTCCTTAGCTAATTGTGCTTCAATTCTTTGATATGATCATCATTGGGGGCCTGCTACCAATATATGGTCTACATACAACAACAAGACTATAAAATCATCTTTTTCAAACCTCTTGAAATATGCACAAGGGTCTGCATTCAATCTGCTATATTCAAGGCTCATGATGAAGGAATCAAATCTCTTATACTAACACCTCAGCGCCTTCTTTAAACTATACAGAGATTTGTTTAACATGTAAACCAAGTTCTCTTTCCCTTTTTCTTCAAAACCTTCTAGTTGGAGCATATAAATTTCTTCTTCAAAATCTTTATGAAGAATTGAAATTTTCACATCTAACTGCTCAAGATGCAAGTCAAATATAGCACATATTGCTAAAACTACTTGAACTATAGTGCGTCGAATCACAGGAGAAAAATTTTCATTAAAATCAATACCTTCTTTCTGAACATATCCTTTTACCACCAATCTAGCACGATATTGATCCATTTGATCATCACCACTTCATTTGATCTAGTAAACCTATTTATTGCCAATAGGCTTTCTTCCTTGCGGTATGACACTAGCTCCCATTTCCTATTCTTATAAAGTGCTTCAATTTCTTCTTTCATTGTTATCATCTACTAAAATGCATCTAAACTATTCATTGTTTCTTGAAGAGTTGATGGCTCCTTGTCCTCAGTTAAAAGATAGTATGCAATATTGCCCTCTATAATATAGTCTGAGTGCTAGCTTGGTGATCTTCTTATGCGACCTGATCTCTGAGTATCTCGAACATCATATTCAACTACCGTACTCTGGTGTAGCTTCAGAATAATCATTTTGATCAATTTCCCTATCCATTTGTACTGTTGTAGTTTCTAGATTTTCTTACATAGTGCCAACATTTTCTACGTGCTCTTGATCCTTATCTTCCATAAAGATAACATCCCTGCTGATAACAATTTTGTGAGCAGTGGGATCCCACAGACGATCCCCCTTCATACCTTCAACATAACCTAAGAAAATACATCTTCTAGATTTTGGATCCAAATTTGTAATTTTTTGGGTATTGAACATCACATAGGCAGGACTTCCAAATATATGAAGTTTGGAATAATCCACTGGTTTACCAGTCCACTTCTCCATCAATGTCTTCAACTCAATGGCAGTTGATGGAGCTCAATTCACCACATAACAAACGGTATTGACTGCTTCTACCCAGAATTTCTTATCTAAATTTGCAGTTCTCAACATCGCTCTTGCTCTTTTCAATAGAGTTCTATTCATTTGCTTTGCTTCTCTATTTTGTTGAGGAGTGTACGTCATCGTGAACTGCATTTTGATGCCTTCTTGCTTGCAAAATTCATCAAATTCTTTACTAGTATATTCTCCTCCATAATCTAATTGCAAACACTTGATCTTCTTACCAGATTTGAGTTCCGCCCACGCTTTGTGAAATTTGAAGACTGGAAATACATCTGCTTTCCTCTTGATATGAAATACCCAACATCTCCTCTAATAATCATTTATGAATGATACAAAGAATTTGCTCTTCCTAAGGACGTAACAAGTGCTTGTCATACATCAGAGTAAATTAATTCTAGAATTTCTTTGCTTCTGAACTTTAATGCGTTGAATTTCAATCGATGTTGCTCACTCACAATATAATGCTCATAGAAGGATCGTAAAACCATTGTAAGACTTGGAAGTAGATTCTTCTCTGCAAGTATCTTCATTTCTAATTTTGACATATGTCCAAGCTTTTTATGCCACATCATTGCAAATTTGTCAATTGGACTAATCACCGTAATAAATGCCTCTCCTTATTGCATAGTTACTCCCTACAACATGTATATATTTGCAACAATCTTCTCTACTTTCATAAGTACCAGCGCTTCTTTAATCACTTTCATGATCTTGTTTTGAATCTCAAATTTGAAATTGAGATCATCCAGTTGTCCTACATATAACAAATACTTCTCCAGGCCCTCCATGTGTTACACTTTTTCAATAATCTAAATTTTACCATCATACAACTTTAACTTAATGGTGCTAATACCAAAGATCTTAAGAGCTTCATCATAACAACTGTACATAGATCCTCCAGAGATAGATTCATACTGATGGAACCATTCTCTTCGAGAAGTCATATGAAAAGTAGTTGCTGAATGAAATAGCCATACATTAGTAAATATTCTCTTTCCTCTAATAGTCGTTGCTGCTTTACAAACCATTGTGCTTCCATCATCTAAAGTGTTTGAAACGTTCCCTTAAAGAACATAATCTTTCTTGTTTAGATTCTAGCAAACCTTTTTTAGGTGACCTTTCTTACCATAATTGTAACATTTATAGTTCTTCTCACTCCTAGATTTTGATCTACCATAATTGGACTCCCACTTCGATCATGTTCCATTGATCTACCTCTTATCACTTCCAAGGCCTTAACTTTTTGCAAACTTGCCAACCTATCTTCCTTGCTCTTACGTCAGCTCTCTTCTTTCAGAATAGTAGCTACAATGTCATCGAACACTAAAGTGTCTGTATTGGTTGTTAAATTTATGACGAGTTGATCAGATGAATCTAGTAGACCTTAAAGCAGAAGTTCCACACGTTCACTTATTGCTATTGTGTGCCCCAATAATGTGAGTTGCAAAAATAGAATATTCAAAGTGTTTAAGTGCTTTGTCACCAAACTTAAGAAAAATTTTATTGTGGAGTGATTTGGCCTTGTATAATTTTGTGAGGTGATCCCATATTTCCTTCATAGTCTTCTTTTCCTCTATGGTAGATAATACTCTATTAGCTAAAGTTAGGTGAAGATTAGCTACAACATTCCCACCCATCTCGTTCCACTTTTCATCTGTAAGTCCTGCTAACTGTTCACTAATGACCACCATAAAATTATCTTTCCTCAATATTGCCTTTATCTTTAGCTTCTACAGTGATAAATTACTACCGTTGAATTTTTTAATGTCATTATTTACCGTCATTACTTCTATCACAACTGCTTTATAAATAGTGCCTTTGATAAGGTGAATAATATTCTAATTTATCTTTTGATGTGGAGGATCCATTCTTGGTGGCAACCATAGAGCATACAATAAGCAGATATACACACCCAAGGTTGGCTTTGATACCACTTCTTAGGAACAATTAGGACTTGGACATAGTAAGATCGCAGCTAAAACGAAACTAAAAATATTGAAGATAAAATAAACACATAAATTTTACATGGAAAACCCTTAAATCAGGGTAAAAACCATATGTAAGGATAAAAAAAAATACATACTTTTTTATCTCTCTTTTTTTATTTTTGTTCTGCCCATATGGATACTTTCTCTTTGTTTATCTCCTACCAATTTATAAGCAGGAGATTGAAGGTATGGTCGGCCAAATTGTCAACCGAATTTTCAGTGCTTAACATGTAAAACAAATAATGGTTGGCCAATTTGGCCAACCATACCTTCAATCTCTGGCCTATAAATAGGCAGGAGTTAAACAAAGAGAAAGCATCCATACGGGCAAAATAAAATAAAAAAGAGAGAGAAGTGGGGTGAGAGAAAAAAGAGAGAGAGAGACAAAAATTTTTTTTGTATGTTTTTATAGGTCTAGGTCTTTCTCCTTGTAATTCTCCAATTTTTCAGTAGTAAAATTCTTCCATCCTTGCCCGTGATTTTACCCTATTTTAGGGGTTTTCCAAGTAAAATCTATATGTCTATTTTATCTTTAATATTTTTAGTTTCGTTTTAGTTGCGACTTTACTCTATCAAAGTCCTTATTGTTCCTAACATGTAGGAGTAACATGCATTGATATAAATACACCACCTTGAATTTTATTATGAACTACTTGACAATCCACTTCGATATGTCTTGTCCGTTTGTGCAAAACTAACCTGCTAGCTATGTACATTTTAGATTGGATATTATACATAATAAGAGTATGGACTCAATACGAGGTACTTAAAAATCTCAAAGGAAGTAAAGTAACTGTTATATTTCACAAGAAATAACCATTGCATGATAGTCTATATTTGAGGATGATCTGAAAATTATAACTTACTTATTGCTAAGAAATAAGAAAATCACTAACAAAACACAGACAACAGTGGTGGATTTCCTAGTAATTGGACAAACACCCCAATTTTGAGTCTCAAAAACTTGGTAACTTAATAGAAAAATAAAAAGGGAAGAAAGTATTACCCTTGATATATCTCAACAACCTATAAATAACCAGACTTGGCAATAGACTAGGCTCAGGTTGGGCCTAGTTAACCCTATATTTTTAATTTTTAAAATTAAAAAAACTTTATTTTGTTTATAACTATCGAAATTCAAGCCTAGCTTGTAGCCCAGTCAAATCGGACTGAGCCTAGAAATAAACTATACTTTTCAACATATTGACTAGGTTGATAGGCGACATATATGAAATCAAGTCAAGTGTGAATCAAAGAACAAAATTTGCAACCAATCTTCTGTAAAAATTGACATTAAGAAGTAAATAAGTCTTTGCACAATATTTGTCCGATTTGAAATTTGAACAAGGTGCCAGTTTGCTTAAGATGTTAAAGAGCAATATGAAAAACTACTCATTGACATATTAGTTTCAGTATAATATTGAGCAATCTCTAAGCCAAGGAAAATTTTCAATGACCCGAAATCCTTGATTTTGAAAGTTATACGAAGAAAAGTCTTTTCATTTGTTTCAAAATAATACGAATATGAGTGTCCAGTCCTATTTTGAGATCTTAGATGATGTGAGGGATAAGATCATAGAAGATAGACATTTCTTAAAAGATAAAGACCAGCTCATCGAGATCTTCATATATATGGATGTATTTGGATAGATGTAATCTCTTATCTTGTTAGTTAGGATGTAGATAATGAAGTAAATCACACGTTAGTACAATGCTTATAGAACGATAACAAATACACGAGAAGGGGGGGGTTGAATTGTGTATTCCCCTTTTTGAAAATTCTTTCAAAACTATTTTGTTTAAAAATAAGTTCTTTTATTGAAACTTCAGTAAGTTCGAATTAATCAAAACTTTGAAAACTTGTTTCGAAATTTAAGTAATAACAAAAACTTTGAGCTTTTAAGAGAAATAGGATAGAAAGAAGTTGACACAGTGATTTATACTGGTTAACCCCAAACCGTGGGCTACGTCCAGTCCTCAGAGTTCTTTATGAGATTTCACTATCTCTTCAACGTTTACAAGTATT
>JANPWT010000001.1:14723162-14741956 GCA_024678245.1 Erythroxylum densum
GAAAAATCTTGAGGACTTCTACCTATATCACTATCATTTGTTTCACTTTCCATAAGCACGTAGAAGCATAAACGCATGGCCATTTTAACATTTTGATATCGAATTCACTAACACAATCTTCTACTAGATCATAACTCTTATCACACCAATTAAACAATCATTTTGAATTCCTAGTTCCACCTTTCAATTCCTCTTTACTTGTACTCCTTAACTCTTGTCATTTCCACCTATATATCTATTCCTTTCTCAGTCGATTTATGAAAACCGTTTCACATCCATATCAATTCAAGTACATATCCATACGAAATTCCGTTACCTTATTCGCTGACATAACCACAAATATTGAATCTATGTCTAACATATCGAACTACGCCATATTTCTTATTTCTAAATATCCACAAATTTTCCTATCTTACACTCTAACAAAACAACATTCTTCTCATTGTTTCTAATAGTCCAAACTCTTAACGGAAGTTCATACATATAACTCAAGCGGTTGCAATTATTGGGATTTTATACTCATCAGTATCCTTCTTTAAAGGTGAGGAATCAGGTACAACAGATCCTTGCAAAACTCCTCGTGTTCTTTAACGAGGTGGCATTTTACTCCTTCGATAAAACACCATCTTTCAGCTTACTTTCATTCTAATCTTATTTCCTACATGTATGGATGATATGTATGCCACTTAATGCAACACATCAACTCACAATACAACAATTAATCACATAGCCTACCAATTCATAACACTATACATTCTGAGCTTAGGAAAAACCTAAGCTTTGATACCAAACAATGTTGGACCCCGCTTCTGGAGCCCAGCATTCAGAGACATTTAATGTCATCTCTGATACCACACAGATGTTAGCCCCCGTTTCCGGAGCCCAATAATCAGGAGTGATACAAAGCATGTCGTCTCATAAGGGTGGCGTGCCCACAACAGTCAAACATCAACATCAATATTTTGAGAATCACAAACAAAACCCAATCATATTTCATTAATGAATTCAAAAAGAGTTTATACAAGCTCATTTCAAAATACAAAAATACAAAAATTCAATTGAATGTCTATGTTTATTATGATTCTAAATTACAAAATTTTCTGAACTAACTTCATTACAAAACTCTTTAACTATCTTGGAGTTCCAATGACTTGCAAGGATCACTAATCTTCTCTTTCTGCACCTGAGGAGGGAAGCGTGGGGTGAGTTACACAGCTCAGTGGCTAATATATTTATAGCCATTGGCGATTGGCCACATATTCAAGCATATGTATATGTATATCTAGAAATTTTAGCATTTTGACTTCATTCAAACAATTTAAGCATTCGATCAATTTAACTCAAACTTATAATACATAACATAAACTTCAGCCATTAAATATGACACTCAATTATGCACCATTCTTGATCATCTAAAGATGCAATGCACAACAAATAGCTCGAAGGTTCTGTGAACAAAACAGAGAAACCGAAGTTTATTCCAAAAATAAAACAAGTCCATCTTTCGGATCTCGTGGGCCACAAGAGGGCAGCTGTGAGAAGGCTTTACGTTGACATGCACGTGACTACGAAACGGTTCCTCTCTTGCCTAAACAAAGCACATAATCAATGCTCAAAATCATTTTATCAAAATGAAATACTTTCATACTTTTTCATGCTCTTTCTTCTTTCCATTCAAATCAAAATGCCACGATACAATTCAATGGCATAACATTGATCAAAATCACAATTTAATTATATCAACATATCATGCTTCTTCCACAATATAACAAAATCAAAATCATCATGTATTTTCAATAAGTCAAATTCAAACAATTTAACACATATTCACACATAGGCAAGAATTTGCCCAATCACACAATAATTGTAAATACATTACCCACATAGTTTGCTCATAACAAGTTTCTCATTCCTATAGACTTTATAGTTTTACACATGCTAAGGATATGAAAGTACTCGTATTTTTTGGATGAAATTTCTTAAATGCTTCTAAGTCCTTAATAGATGTGTATAAAGGGAAGCCAACCCTAAGGGCTAGGGATGAGAAATTGGATTTTAAAAAATCTAGACTTAAGAATCACATTGATGGAAAGTTTAACAATTTCCTTTATATTTTTGTGATTGATAAGAATATTTCTTATGTTATACTGAGGCAAACATACTAAATAAAAAGACAAAATGATCATTAAAAAGCATATAATGTGTTTGAAAACTTATCACTTTTTTGAAAAGAAGAAGAAGACTAAAGAAATTGATGGAATTGATGATAGTATACACTCTATAGGTATGGGTTTGCTAGGTTGAAGTTGATAGAAAGAGGTTGACCTTATGAGCTAAAACAAGTGCTTATTTAGAGATAACCCAACACACCTTTTTATGTTTTAGACTTTAGTGTTTTTACTTGTTTTAATAGTTATTTATTTAATTCTTTAGTACTATTATCATTTTTTGGATCTTACTTTATTTTAACTTTGTTAATTTCTCTTGGTAAGTGTTTAAACTTAGTGTATTTTAGTTTTAAAAATTTTTAGTCTAAAATGAGCACCAACATTCCTTCTAGTCCAACCTCATGTTGAGAAAAGCAGAATGTGATATTTTTCAACTGACCATCTATATGACATATTATATAGAGGTGGTATACAAACACACTCCATTGTGCTTCTCCTTATTTTAAACCTATGTTCATCTGTAAGAAAAGTCAAACAATTACATAATATGTCATTTTTCAACATGGCCCTTACATAGTAAGTTATCTAACTTGTATTCTAGAATCTTCCCTTAGGTACTTGTGATATGACACCATGTTAACATTATGTTTTGAAGTAAAAAAGTTATAGATTGTCCCATTGTTAAACACAATTTAGACTTCATTATATCATATCATGTGTTCATACACATTTTATTCACACAACACAACTTTAAATCTTCATTTTGTACCCCCGTGTTCTATCATACACCCCTCTATGTAATTCCCATATTGTTCCTATTTAATTAACACACCCTTTTATATGGGAACACTACCTATATGCATAGCACCATGCATAAAACTTATACAACCATATAAAAGTTATGTTTAGCCTATGTTTTCACATTTTAAACCACCTCACTTTCCAAATTTCTCTAAAATTTTAGCTTCCTTTTTAGTTATTAAAGTGATCAATAATGTCTTATTTCCTCCCCAACCACATTTAGTGTAGCTTAGCAATTTTTTAATTTTTTTTCATTACCATCTTTTTAACATCATCTTGGTATTTTTCCATTACACTCCTAATTTTGTTATTTTGATGGAATTTGGATTATTTATAGTTATGAATTGCATCTCATGTCTATTGGTGATTAGATATCCATTATACATGAAATTTTAGGGTACTAAGAAATGACTTAGAAAAGTTGTGAACAATATGTGTGTTATTCATGGTCTAAGATGCACATATGAATCACTTTGGCTGCTTTAATACATGTAACTTGCATAGATGGTTGGTTAAGTTTCTATATTAGGTTAAAGGACAAAAGAACTTGAATTTTGATGATGTGTATGATGGTTATACTATGCATAAATAATAAAGACATGAATATGGGAATATTATAAGCTAGGTTGATGCATTGTTTAGTGGCACATTATTTTGTTTCTTGTTTGTTTCTTTATACCCTACACTTACCTATGCATGATGCTAAAATTTATATTTTCAAGTGCTTAGTTGTGCTTCATTTTTCTTTAGGATATTATGTCGAAGAGAAGACCACCCTGATTTAAAATGATTGCATAACCTACCCACATGAGAGGGCAAGATTTGACACCTTAGTATCCACTTCACGGTGACTTCTCTAAGGACACATACTTAGACAGTAGCCACCAATAGGGGCACCACAAGTTCACCATAGGTCCCACTATAGCTAGAGGAGTAAACAAACCATTTAATATTCCACTTTGAGATAAAGGCACAATGAAAGAGATACCAGACATTTAGGAAGTTACAATTCAAGGCATAAAGGTTCATAGATTGGAAAATCTCAAGAGAGGTTGTCCTAGTTCACTACAAGAAAATTGTTGTTTAGCGACAGAAAATATCAACCAAAAATGTTTAGATTCCGTCGGTAATAAAAATTAATTACGGAATATACCGACGGACAAAAGCATCGTAAAAACGGTCGTTGGTAAAATTTACCGACAAAATAACCAATATTGTCGGTAAATTTACCTATGACTTTTACCTTCCGTTGGAATATTTACCGACGGTATTAGTTATTACGTCGGTAAACCTGATGATAAAGTTGACGATGGCTATCAAAATTACCAACAGTACTCTTTGTTCCGTTGGTAAATATCTTACATTTTACCTACAGTTTTGATGTTCCATCAGTAAACTCTACAACACGAGCCCAGTTTTCATAGGCTTGTTTTACCAAGCTGTCCACATAAACTTAAAAGAGATGAAGCATTTGCAATTTTTGAATCTCCATCCTTGTATATTTTTTAAGGTCGCATGGTAATGAGCGATAAGGTAAGATTTTGATGTATTTAATATTATCTACCTTGATTTTAAGATTGGGTGTAAACCAAAAATTCTTTCAAATAAACATGGAATGCAACTAGAATTTCAGAGAAAGGAGCTGGTGAACACAATAACTTTTAACAAATACTGGAATGGAGGATTAGCTATCTTTTGACTGTCAAAAAGGGAGTTAGTTAAATGGTACTACCCGTTAACAATTAAGCCACTAAACTCATTGATATTGTTGAAAACAACAATGACTTGTTATTTGATCTCTCAATGTACTTGGTTTGCATCTTCACTCTATATTAGGTTACCCAGAAAATGTATTACAAAACAAACAAAGCCACAAAAAGTAAGGAACAAATCATTACTTGGTCATTTACCAAAGGGAGAGAGATAGACTCTATTCATAACGGAAGAATAGGAAGGAGAAGAAGCAAAAGCAAAGAATGTCGACGACAGACTAGCCGGAGACATAGCACGAGAGAATGCCAGAGTTTTTGCAGGAAGAACAAAGAAATTCGTCGTAGGTGGGGGGAAGGGGGACTATTTCAGGTGAGTTATAACGAAAACAAAACCAATTTACAGATAGATTTTACCGACGAAAAATCTAAAACTTTATTATCCCGCCAACAATTATCGCCTTATTTACCGATGGTAATTTCATTCCGTCGTTAATTAATTCCCCTTCATATTTAGCGACGGATATTTCTATCACCGCTAAAATCAAATAGGAAAATTTTACTTGCAGAGTTTACCGATGAAAATTTTCTGTCGGTAAACTCAAAACTTATTTACCGACGGAAATTTGATTCCGTCCCTAAATTCTGTCGCAAATTGATTTCTCTCCGTATTCAACAACAGATATTTCTACCGCCACTAAACGAAATTTTTGCCGACAATTTTTTTTTCTTTTCCGTCCATATGTTTTCGTCACTAATTCCTGCTTTTTTTGTAGTGTTTCTAACATGCACGATATCACTTTTAATAATTGTCCGGATTTCTTTAACATCGAAGAGCCAATCTATTATGAGCTAACTATGAGTTTATACATACGAAATTTTCTGGTTTTAAAATGGTGTTCCAATTTTATATCAACTAATTTTGTTCACATATTTATTTACGTGAATTTTATATTTAAATGAAATTAATTAAAACAAAATTAACTAGTTAATGAAAACAAAGTATCTGATCCTAAATTTATGTGCATAATGGAGGTTTATGACACCAAGGTGTCATTGGAAGACAACGCTGTCCTGAGATTCAGATTGGGAGACATAGACCATAGCCTTAGTTACAGCCACTTTGGATTCTATGCCAACTTTTACATCATAAAGCACACACGGACCCTGATGCTAAGTTGGATTTCATTAGATTAGGACTAGTTTGACCCTGACTTGAGGCACTACCATCATTTGATGGTTATTGTACATCCTTACCACACGATGAAATCTAAGGTTTTAAGGTTCCACTTTCCTACGACAAGATAAGTTTACAAGCTCTTAATGTATTATCTTTTTATGAGAAGGGAGAGTAATGTGCTACATAAGTCAAAGATAGAGGATCCACCTCAATATATTTTTCATATAGTCAGTTCACAGATACCTACATTAGGTCATCTTCAGGATCATTAGAAGAGGCTCGATGATTATGAGACTGGTAAGAGGGCTTCGAGTGCCAGTAGATGACCTCAATCTTACTGTAGTAGCTACCCTTACGCCTATCACGACGGAGACAAAGTATCAGCCCTATGAGCCTGAGGTAGATGGAGTGATGCTAGATGGTGCCGGAAATGAAAAGCTTATAGCACTTGCTGGAGTGGAGTGCATTGGAGATGAGGATTATAAAGTTCCAGAGATTACCTCGCCAATAGGAGTGAAGACAACTATTCTAGCTACAGATAGGTTGATGACCATGATGATACGTAAACTATAAGTTCTTGGGAGACTAATAGAGAAGATTTCTTTTGATGATCCTTATGTTCCACCACTGATGCCTCATGCCTCCATGTGTTGACATTCACAAACGCATGTATTAAACATACGCAAAAATTCTAAATATCGTATTCGTCTTTGCAACAATAGGTTGTAGTCAACCTAAAAGTGTTTTTTTATTGAAGACATAAATGTCTTGTATCATTATTATTGTTGGATTATAATCAAAATTGTTATTTTAGTAAAAATGAAGAAAATAATATTTTTTTAACACATTATAATATGAATACATATGCCATACAGAAGGAACCTATAATAAAGTTCACCGTTTAGGATTTGTTTGGGAAAAAAAACTAGTATTAACGCTACTAAAATTATCATCAACTGGTTAATTTTGTGAATGTTGTGATTAATCGCAATTATACATCCAATAAAAACTTATATAAAGATTTATTTCACTAATAGTGTTGGTTTAACTAGTAGGTCTGATAATCACCACTTTATTGTATTTAGAAACACATTAAGAATATAAAAATAGAGAAAAAAGTTAGCATTTGTGCTTTTTTGTGATTATATCATATAAAATTAACAACATTTCTACAATAGTATTGGTCCAAATATATTCGTATGTAGCAAATTTCATAGTAGACAATGTGCACACACAAAAATATTAAGTAATAATAGAAGGAACTTTTTTATTCATTTTATCAGCATATTGTTTTGATCATCAAATTTCCTTCTATATTATCTCAATATTACTTTATTTTAGAGGAGACATTGAAATTTGGACAAAGGAACTTTGGAAAGTATATGTTTCTTAGCATAATCATAATTTTAATCAAGAAATTACACAACTGAAATTCCCTTTATCTGTTTGCCTTATTCTTCGTTTCTATATTATAATCTTAATGTTCAAGTGAGACACTGTGCATAAACAAAAACTTTGAGGAACGAGCGATGGAATTTTAGTAGGTTCATGTTACTACTTATCATAATCATAGTTTTGATTTAAAAAAAATTTCGCTCTGATTATATCATGCCCTTTGGTGAGGCTGACACACATGTACAGCTCTTCAGTTCTACGCCACCATTACTAAAAATGGATTTAAGAAGTTATCATGAACTCCCTTCTTCCTCCGAAAAAAGGCCCATAAGTCCGGTGCATTATCGTCACCGCTTTACCAAAGAATGATTTAGTCCACAAAATTTCATCAATTTAGGAGATATAAAGTCCCATTCTATGCAAGTCGCCACAGCAAACGTCCCCATTCCCTCAAAACAAAAACCAACAAAAGTCAGCAGACCTCCACGACAGTGACGACTGGTATATAACAAGATTGGTGTGTCACAAAATCTTCAATTGAGGCCATCAAGAAAATATACAAGGATCTCACTTCTGGTCAGTGTACACAGCATCAACATCATCAAGCTCTAGTAATTTAGAAATAAGCTCTTTGTTCAATTCCATTGCCTCATCATCTACCTGTAAACCCATCAGGGAAATGTTAACCTCGTTGCACTGAAACTAGAAAATAAAAGATACAAAATTATCAGATTTTGGACAAACTCTAGAAATTCTGAGTGCCTTTTCATCTACTAGGATTTAACCATAGGTAGATGCAAAAGATGGTGAATATCTGTATATTCTAATCTTGAGACAGAATAAGAACGAAGAAATGAAAAGGAAGTTGCATTATATAGTCTTGAGCTCGTACTGAAGTATGTGTGCTTTTGTATTCTTCCCTTACGAATACCTTTGTGCATTAATGTTGGGGAGAGTTTTTCAGGAGGTGGGCATTCTAGACAGTTTTAAGGAAATTTGGCAAAACGATCAATAACATTTTCAATACGTGGAACAAGAAGGTTTTCCCTTGCACCCTATCATATCCCAAGATCGAATAAGCAAAGCCACAGGTTTAAAATCAGAACATAATTTAATACAGGTGCTCATAAGGAAATCAAGAAATCAAACTTCTAGCACTCACAACCAAGAAAAAAAGTTTTTAGGAAGCAAGATAAAGACAAATGATATGCAGATATACCTCAATAGTGGTTATGGGAAGAAGCTCAGAACCATTATCAGTCTCGAAGTTAATTCCTCTTTCACGCAGCCTAGATATTATTGTGGGATAGTTCTCGGCTGAACTCACGACTTTGTAGTAGCTATCCAACAAATGAAAGTTGATAAAACAGGATTAGAACTTTGCAGAGATATATATACAATGCTAAATTAAAGAATTCATTAACTAGTGGAACAACATAAAATCAAACTTTCTGACAGGTAGTTAAACTTCAAAATGTAGACAACTAAACATCATTGAAGGAAGCAAGATACCTTTATGTTCACGAGCAACAAATTGACCAATATATACAATATTCGTCTTACAGAAACAAGGGCTGATATTCATGTCTTCGAACCATGACTCAAGAAAAAATGCTTAACAATTGAACTTTTCCAATCTTTCCTGATCAGCCAGTGTGATTCATCAACTATAAAGGGACATTTAATCAACAAACTGCTATATTTATTAGATTAAAAAGCTTTACAGGAAATTCAAATTAAAACGAGTAATGTTAATTTAGTTATTCAAACATGTGATCCTTGAGCATCGAAATTTGCTACGATCCGTTCCAGGTGAGTAAGGACACACAGAACAAAGCACTACCAAGCAGTTTTGTGGGATACGACATATTTACAATGACATTTGGTAGAACATGGTGATATAAAAGTACAGTTGAACAGATAGGACACCAAAAATTTTAAAATGATCAAGGGAAGTAATTACCCTTCTGATCTATTGTCATGAGTATCATCTTCATATATCGGAGGTTCAATAACATCATCAGCACCAGCATCTAAAGCAATAGTTAGTAGTTGATCTCTATCAGCATCTGTAACTTTTATATTCACAACCCTGGCACGTGTAAATTTGAATGTCACAGATCCTGGATCTGCCATTTTTGCTCCAAATTCTCTAACCACCTCTCTAACAGCTGCCACAGATCTAGTTATTTTATCTGTCAACACCTCCACTACCATACTAACACCCCCAAAACCATAAACCTGAAAGTGAAGCAAACTTCTTTTTAATCAACGAATCATTGTATGGAAACATTATTAGATAAATATACTTAATCCAAGACAATTATTCCTTCTGTCCGAGCATCATTTGAAAGGATTGTGCTCGTACAAACCTCATATGTTTTCTCAATATAGGCTTCTTGACCCTTCTCAGAAGCCCTCTTAATGTTGCGCTCCAAAATTTCCTTTGGCACATCAAGCTCCTTTGCTTTCTCAAGCACAGCAGCCAATAGTATATTTGATGTTGGATTTGGACCTCCTTTCTTTATACTAACCAAAAATAGAAAAGCAGAAACACTCATAAACGAACGCTAAGTTGATCAAGATATCTTTTCACTCAAATCACCTATGTTTGAGTTTGATATGCAGCCAATTATTAGCCAGAACAGAATTTAAGAGCAATAAACTTACGCAGATACAACTTCCTTTCCAATTTTTGAGTGCAACTTAGCCTTCTTTGCATCCTGGCTCGTCTGTATGGGAGAAGGCCGGAAAGCATGCTTAGAATATCACAAAAAGAAAAAAAAAATAGAACATGTTCCAGATAGTCTAAATTCATGATTTAGAACTCCAACTTATTGATCTCAGGCACATGCAATGATATAGTCTAAATTCATAATTGAGAACTCCAACTTATTGATCCCAGGCACATGCAATGAGAAACGAACTTCGATAGCTAAATGGCATAATGCGTTTAATCAGTAAAGCCATCTCAGGAAACCAATAGCACATATCCAAGTACAATTTGAATCTAATATACGAATATTCATTAAACCAACAAAAAATATGTGAAAATGGAAAAAAAATCTTTGAATCCAGGAAAAATATAGAACGCCTTTTAATCTTAACAGAAGCTTCATTTAAGAAAACCTTGACATGAAGCTCTTAAGGAAATATTGAACCGATATATCCCATCAAAAGCTTTAAATAGAAAACAAGCATACACCAATGTACATTTGGATCGTGCATTTTATCAAACACGCAGATGCCATTAAAAGCAAAACATTGACAGGACAATTAAACATCGAAAACAACTGGACAAGGGCGATGAATGTTAACTAATTGGAATCTCAAAGAATCTGAGAGAATGCGATATATATAAATAAAGACCTTTCTTCCAGCGATTTTGCAGGAACGGCGGCCCATACAGACAGTAGGAAACGTCCATATCCTTCTTAGATTCATATGATAATCACTCCGATTCTCTTTACACGGTGATAATAGAGAAAATGACGACAAAGAAGTACTAGAGAGCAATTCAACCCCTGAATCACGACAAAAGAAACAACCGTAGTGATAAAAACCTCCCGGAAACTAAAACTAACGCAGAACGTTCTTTGACCGACATACTTTGCACGGGAAACCGAATGGCTGGGAACTTTAAGTAGACACGATTAGAGAACCCGTAAAGCACTGCACGTAATGAACTCATCGAAGAAGTTAGCTTTGGAATGGCAGGCATTAATTAGATACAATTCGCAGGAGTTTTTGCCGCTAAAAGTGTTTCCGGACTGTTGTAAGAAATAGGCAAATATTTTGTTCTCTGGGACTTCACAAACATAAAACTCCGTCACTGGGCCCACTAGACATCTTAAATGCTATAAAGCATCTAGATTAGTAGAAGCTGAATGTATTCATGGTTGTATCCATTTTGACAATATGTTCCGACAAGCTAGCTATGTAGTAACATCATATCTAGGACTGTTTCCAAGAAACCAAGGTATCCCATTCCCATGCCATTGTTTCTCAGTCCTTTGGGGCTTATGGAACTTCCATGGCGGATTTGAGTTTTCCTTAAAGAAATTGCTCTATTCTCTCTATTTTCCTCCGGTCTGTAATTAGGAGAGCACCTACTAGCCATTCAAGTCCTCTCAAGTAGATGCTCCAATTTGGATCAATTATAAGATCACTTACCTTGGCTTAGGGCTTTAGCATATACTTTAAGTTGGACAGGTTAGGATGCATCTATAGAGGACCCAGATTATAAAAACCAAATGCTGGTGTTTTTCTCATCTCCAATAATTCACTTGAATGCATCAATAACTTTCCCTCTCATCTTTAGTAAATTGATATAGGTCCATGATGAGTTTTTTTAATTACATTTCACTTCCCAAAAGTTTCGGCCTTTTAGGTGTCAATGTGGATCCATTGGACCCATAAGTTTTCTTTATCAGTCAACAACTTTCAATTCTTTTAGTGAGCAGAGTTATTGATGACGCCTAGCTTAAATTGATCCCAAGACCACCTTACTTGTTGGAACAACATATATCTTCCTATGATATATTTACACCTAAGTTTTTATATGGATCACCATTCCATAGAAAGTTTCTTAGAAGCTTCTCTATGTCTTGGCCATCTTTTTTAAGTGTGAGATCTAATAATTATACATATTACAAAGCACTACTTTGACTAGTTGGATCCTACCATCATAACTTAGCTCCTTATTATACCAAGCTCTTAACTTCCTTTCAATTTATTCAAACAGGCCTGCAATCTTTGTAGGATGGCCTAGAAGTTCTAATAGACACTCTTAAATAGGCGAATGGGGCTTGACCTATTTTCATTTAAGAGATGCTAGCTAATTCATACTTTAGTGGTTTAGCATCCTTGAAGAGCATCAAAATGCATCGTAACAAAAAAAAATCAAAGATGGGAAAGGAGTGTAAAAATTCCTAGTGTCACGATCATGACCCAATTTTGAAGTCTCTGTTATGATCGTGACATCCTTAGTCAAGATCGTGACCCTGTTTTGAATCTTCTGTCACGATTATGACATCTTAGGTCATAATAAACCATAATGGACCAGTACGATGACTTCTGTGCCACATTTTATTGGACCCAACTAACAAGGTTGGACAACTTTGAAGTTAAGAATGCATATAATAACATAATTCATAGCCCTAAACACGTGCTACTACACAAATTCATGTGTCAAATCGTGTTTGACAAACGTGAAAGCAACAAGTATTCGTTGAAGGAGCTATTTATTTTGCGGTGCATGGATAACAACGTCTAAGTTTGTACGTCCATTTACATTTTTAATGCTCTCATTGTTTCTCTAAAAAAGAGAAGAAAAAATCTTGGCATGTGGTAGTTGGTTACCATTATTGTGGATTATTATGGTGTTAACTGTGATGGATTAACTGTGTATCTTCCTAAGTTTCTTAACACTCGTTATTTGACGAAAGTTGAAGTCTTGAAGTCCTCCAATATGGAAATTCAAGATGATAATGAAAAATCACATGTCAAGAACAAGACACAATAAGCTAATTTTAGCTCAACACCACTACAACAATAAGAGGAGGAGTCAACCAGTGAAGAATCTAGAGAAGAAGAAGAAGAAGCGAGATGGGAGAAGGTACTTAATGCAATTTCAAACACTAACAAAGCAATTGCAGATAATGCCTAAGTGTTGAAGGAGACAGCAAAGGAACAAAGACGATAACGTCGGGATATCCAAAGCATTTACAAATACTTTGTTACTCAAGACATGGAAATCCCACCTCCAACATGTTGTATCTAATTTCTATTGATTTTATTTACCTCTAATTTCTATTGATTTTGTTTGCCTTCATATCTTAATTTTGGTCACAAATTATTTTGTTTTGATCCAAATGTGAGATGAATTGAGTGAAATTGGTGTAAAAATTACATGACTGTTAATTAGATTATCTTGTGAATCTTGTACGGAAATTAGAAGAATTATGCATGAAAGAATGAAATGGCAACCAATGCATGGAATTAATTTAATTAAGCTTGTAAATGGTGTCACACCCATGGCTATACTAGTCACGGGTGTGATAATGGGAGTTACGGGTCTGGGTGTGACAATGGGAGTCACACCGGTGACTCCCATGTCACAACATTTTCTTTAATGAATCCAACATATTACGTGGCAACTGTAGGTTTGAGGGCTCGAAAAATAATCCTAAAAGGAGACTGCAAATAGACAGAAGAGGGTGTGACGACACACAGAGACACACTAGGACTCATTCAAGACTCATTTTGGAGACATTTAGGGACACAAAATGGGGGGAGAGAGAGAAGGCAGTGAAGAGAGAAGAGAACAAAGAGTAGTCGGGTGAGGTGAGAAGAAGAACAATAGAGAGGTGAAAGCAAAGTTAGCATTCGGTTGTTTGAGTGATCATCAACCAAAAACAGAAGGCAAGAGCTAATGCAGGAGGCTTGAGAGTGGCCGGAAATCACTATAACTCCCTCATCCGATACTTGTTTGCTCATTATATTATTATATGTTGCATTATTTTTTTGTTATTCTACTAGATTTACTCCTTTATTAGTTAATAGACTCATACTCTATTAACTTTGGGTAGTTCATTTTAGTTATTCACTTGATTTATTGCTTTAATACTTCTCTTATACTAATAAAGATGGGATTGAAGTATATGAAGATGATCAATCTTGTTTATTCCATGATGGGTTGATTTCTTTTTCTTGAGAATTAATGTAGCTATTTTAGTCAAATTTGCATGATTGAGTTACTGTGTTGTTGTCTTATGTTTGCTATAGTTTCTAAACTAAATGGATGTAAAAGCATGACGAACTTTACATCACATCTTGCTTACATTAAAGCTCTCTAAATTCTATTTATTTATGTCACTAACAATCATTCTTACGCATACACTAACATCCCCAAGTTTTTCCAAATTCAAAAGAAAACTCTTTCATAACAAATTCAAAACACCTTCATAACAATCCATTAATTATACCTCAATTTCTCATCAATTTCTAGCTCAAAATCGTTCATTTAATAGCTCATAAACTATTATTTTTCGTACATGTTATACAGAACAGAAACTACCATTCATGCATCATTTTTCTAGCATACATTTAACACCAATACATCAATCAATCAATCCCCAATTTAGTCGTCATCAAGTTCTATTATTTTATATCACAAAAGATCAGTATTTTACCTTCTTGATCAGTTCCAATACCTCCTCAATTATCAAGCTAACCTAGCCTTCCATGCATGGAAACACAATTCCAAGAACAAGATGGGAGTAGAATGATTTCAATAAGGGCAAAGAGATGATAACATATTATAGCTATCTTTATGCAGGATCCTGTGTGGATCTTGTAGTGTCGATGAACATAATTAAAGCAAAATTTCAAAGTTGTAAGGTTTATGTGTGTGTTTCGATAATGAGAGGGAGGAGAAGAACAAAACATACAGAAGAAACAACTAGAGAGAAAGATGACTCTGCATTTGCTTAATTCATTTGGTACAAGGTGTCTTTTTTTTTAGGACACCTGTCATATAAATGGAGTAAGCTACATGTCTTCTTATGTGGCCGCCAAATGTCACTAATATCTTAAACCATTTGTCACTCAATCACTACTATTATTTATTACTTAATTTTTTATGCCAAAAGTCACTCATTTTATAGGCTTAGTCATCCTAATTTTTCATGTGTCAACTTGTCTTACCACTTGATATTTTTCCTAGGCTAAATGTACATTTTAATTCATCATTTTTCCAATTGTAACAATTAACTCCAAATTACTAATTATAATCCATCAAACTAAATTCAAGACATAAGCAATACACAATAAAATCATCATCATTTTAAACCTTTCATACCCCGAAATATGTCAATTGAGTTCATATACTATCTTTACAATGTTTTCTAAATCAATATGTGTGTGTGTGTGTGTGTAAATGTGTGTGTGTGTATGCTCATGTTATGCATGTGAATGAAATGCACCTCATAAATTCTAAAATGATATGACTAAAAGGTCTAACATTTTAACCATCAATAAGTTTTGGAAGTCGACTATTACAATTCTGCCCTTTAAGGAATTTTGTCCTCGAATTCTTACTTGATTGACCAAATAGATGGGGGTACTGTTTCCTTATGTATTCCTCAGTCTCCCATGTATCTTCTTCTCTTAAATGATTCCCCCAAAGGAATTACATGATTTCTCAACGATTTCGTCTGGTATCCAACTATTTTAACCAGTTCCTCAACATAACTCAAATTTGTTGCAATCTCAACCTTCTATGCTGATAATACATGTGTTGGATATGATCAATATCTCCTGAGCATACTAACATGAAACAATTTGTGAATTTGAGACATTTCTAGTAGTAATGCTAATTTGTAAGCTAATGGTCCTACTTACTCAGTAATCTCATAAAGACCGATGTATCTAGGGCTCAACTTTTCCTTTTTAGTAAACCTTAGCACTCCTTTACCAAATGACACTCTCAAAAACACCTTACCTCCCATTTGATACTCCATATCCCTCTGGTGTTGACCTGTATAACACTTTTGACTGTCTTGAGCTGCCTTAATCCTTCTACGGATCAATTTTACCTTATTAACTGTATCTTAAATTAACTATAGGTCTTCAATAATCTTTAGGCTCTCTTCATCCTAATATAAAGGCGATCCACACTTTCTACCATATAATGCCTTATATAGAGCCATACCAATACTACTATGATAATGATTATTGTATGCAAATTCAATGAGAGCTATATATTCATCCCATGCTCCTTGAAACTCCAAAACACAAGCCTTAAGCATATCCTCAATAGTTTGAATTGTCCTCTCACTTTGTCTGTCTGTCTGAGGATAAAACGTTATACTAAAATTTAACATTGTACCCAATACTATCTATAATTTGCCCCAAAATCTAGAAGTAAATATAAGATCTCGATCTAATACAATAGCACTAGGACCCCGTGTAACCTCACTATCTCATTTACATATCTCCAGGCTAACTAATCTAGTGTGTTATTCTCTCTAATAGGTAATAAATGAGCTGATTTTGTTAGTCTGACAACAATGACCCATATGGCATCATGCTACCTTAGAGTTCTTGGCAAACCCATAATAAAATCCATTGTAATCCTCTCCCATTTCCACCCTAGAATAGATAATAACTTCAATTTTCCAACTGGGGCCTGATGCTTTGCCTTAACTTGTTGGCATGTCAAACAACTGGCAACATACTCAGTCACTTGCTTCTTTATCCCTGGCCACCACAGATGTTGTTTCAGAGTATTGTACATCTTGGTAGTACCAGGATACATAGCATAAGCTGTTATGTGTGCATCCTTCAAATTTTCCTTTATCAAACCATCAACATCTGGTACACATAATCTTTGATTCAACCATAATGTATTATTTCTCAACTCAAACTTAGAACTCAAATTCTGTTTTAACTTCTCTACAATCTTCACTACTTTTGGGTTTTTGCGTTGAGCTATTCTGATCCTTTCATCTAATACCGATCTTAGCTTCAATGTAGCTAACAATGCTTCATTTTGTCCCAAACTTAGATTAACATTTAGTTCTCTCAGTTGAACTAGATTTGGTAACCTCGATGCTTGAATTTGTGCTACAATGCTATTAGATTTCCTACTTAATGCTTTAGCTACAACATTGGCCTTACCTGGATGATACTCTATCATACAATCATAATCCTTAAGCAACTCAATCCACCTTCTTTGTCTCATATTAAGTTCCTTTGACTCAACTGATATCTCGAACTTCGATGATCTATAAAAATTTGAAACATTTTTCCATATAAATAATGTCTTTAAATTTTCAAAGAAAACACTACTGTTGTAAGCTCTAAATCGTGAACTAGATAATTGAACTTATGAGGCCTCAACTGTCTCGAAGCATAAGAAATCATGCTAACCCTTGGTGTGAAGCATCACTGTATGCAACTTATCCTCTAGATCCAGATGGAATAGGCAACATCAGTGCCATAGTTAATTGATGTTTTAACTCATCAAAGCTTCTTTGACATTCATCATTCCATGGAAAAGGTGTGTTCTTCCTCAAAAGCTTTGTCGAGGGGTTGAGATCAACTAAAACCCCTTAACAAACCTCATGCAATAACCTCTTGGCCTAAGAAAACCCCGAATCTCTGACACATTTATAAATGCTTCCCAAGCATAAATTAATAATCTAAAACTAGGCCCACGATCATGGGGGACCATGCCACGATCATGATAGAAAGCAAGTAAACAGGTAATGATCGTGCACTGAGGACCACAATCATGCGCTTTCTTTCTTTCCTAATTCTGCATGAATTTTTCATACTTAGAGGCATCACTACCACTTGAATTTTTCCAGAATTCATGTTCTTTAAAGCTGCTTCATTTTATGCTAGTCTAGCTTCCATATTGATTACATTAAATCTCACATAAATAGGCTCATTTGTTTCACTACCATTCAGTTTATACCATCATACATGCAGTCCTAACTTTTCTAGATTTGAAAACACTTCATTAACACTTATCTTTTGCATGAATTCATCATCAATTATACTTTAAATCCCAACTTAAATCATCCATATAACAGGCCATAAACTACTGTTGTCATGCATCCAAAAACAAAACAGAAGGTACCCCTTTCATTCATCATTTTCTAGCACAATTTCAATACCAATAACACATTCAATCTATCTGTAATCAGTCATCATAATTTTTACTAACACATGCCATAGTAGAGCATTACTTGCTTATTCAAATCAAATGCCAACTCAATGTATCAAGCCTGCTTTGCCTCACATGCATGCTAGATCATCTTAGGAACAATGAAGGAATAGGATGAGTTTCAGAAGAGACAACAAGAAGACAACAAAATATAGCTATCTTTCTGAATAAATTAACAAGGGTTTTGTGGTGGAAATGGATTGAATTTAGAGCAGAAACTTATGATGTTGGGACCCGCTTGGTTCCGGAATCCAACTCTTGCGAAATCATGAAACTTGAGCCTGCTCTAATACCACAACTGTTGGATCTCACTTGCGGAGCCCAACTTCGGATGTCTTAAACCTTGACCATCATCGGTTCATCTTCATTCTCATAAAGTCCCAATAATTTCCCTCACAATTTTTTCAATGGCGTGCCCACATAAAATTTGTCACCATGCTCAAACTCATTTCTCCTCTTTCTGAACAGAATTTGGAAATCCTAAAACAAGAATTTCAATTTAGCTTCTTCAAATAAATCATAGCTCTAATCCTCTATTTTGTCTTGAAGCAAGAATCACCTCAATCGGAGCTATATATCTCAAGATATGCTTAAAATTCCAAAGCATGTTTATACCTCAATCATGCTCTCTAAACTGACCTCTCACTTTCTTACAATCAAAATTTCTCAAATCAAAGTTACCAAATTTCATGGAGAGATAAATTCATCTCATGACAATTGCTCAAAATATAATTACAGCTTTGTTTACATAAATCTCTCCAAAGCAAAACAAAACATGCAAATTCGGATTTAGTCCTTGATTCACT
>JANPWT010000001.1:14752290-14768521 GCA_024678245.1 Erythroxylum densum
CGTCGGCATTGTCTTCTCATATCATTGTCATCATGTCCTTCAGTGGAGGTATTTTTGCAACCACTGCCATGTATTTTTTTTCATATATTGGATGAAAGTTAATTTGGGTATTGTTTACTTTCGTTTATTTGTGTATTGTGTAATTGAAAACAACTTTAAGGTATAATATTAGTGATAAAAGGGACAAGACATGATTTTGGTTATGATGTTGGGATGAATTTCTGATGCATGTAAGGTGTTTGATGAAACGTCTGTTCTTTGAAAAAATGATTTCAATTCTTTTTTAGTATGAATTTCATAATTTTAGTTCTTTTACTTGAACTATGATATAACTTACATAGATTAGCTTCCCCTCCCTAATAAATTAGCTGAAATCTATGAGAAAATAATCTTGTTAGAGAGTCTAGCATTCTAATTGTAATAGTCTTTATGTAGAGTTTTTGAGTGAAGACAAGCATAGTTGATGTATGTAAGTTGAAGCATCACCCTGAGACTGAGACCCTTAGTCATAATTCTCATATGCATCATGCCTTTGTAGGTTTGAGTTATACCTTCCTCTTTCAACATGTCAAGCAAGTAGGAAATATCCTCGCATGATCTGTGCATATAGGAAATTTCTACGACTTACATACAAGGATATAGGTATGTTATTGAAGGAAATGTGAAGTTCTATTTGGTGATTATTAGAAACTAAGGTAAAGTGTATCACCAGCTGTATTTCTATTGCAAATGGTCATGAACAACAAACTTATGAATAACTACTTCCAACTCACTAGTTACAGTTGAAGTTTGTAATAGAAAGAGGGTTGACGGATATTACTACTGTCGCAAATTTGATTGAGCTGTCGTAAGAATAGCATAAGCACACCAAGATGACAATGGGAAATATTAATTCAAATGATGGGATATGAATTTCAGGTTGAATTATGCCATCAAAGAAAATAAGATACAATGCGATCAAGGTTTAGATCACGATTGGGAGCCAGTTACTATCCAGGTGAAGCATCACATTCTGCAGCTACAACCGAATCAGATGTTGTACCTCCAGCTACTACTATACTTGTAGATAAGGCATCACCTTTCGTACCTGCCACTATACCATCCACCACCCATATATTGATAGAGATATCAGGGTAAAATGATGTGGATGAAGAAGGCGACCTCCAACTTGGAGTTGAGGGAGTGGATGGAAGATTTACATCACAATTGTTAACAATTTGTAAGTGAAAATACATGAATCACCATATGTTTATAATTAAGTTATAGGTTAAATTTAAAAAAGGTATAAAATTAATGGTTTTAATATTAGGTTGATTCTGTCTGAACCATGCTCAAGAAACATGACATCTAAATTCAAAGAGAAAATTAATGTTGAGGGTTATATATGGAAGAATATCTCTTAGGCGACAAAGGAATTTTACTATAAAGAGTTTGAGGTTAAAAAACTATTTTTTGTTTTTAAATTGATTTTTATACATTTATTAGATAAATATTATTACATTATAAATACTTATCGTATGTTCTTCTTTTTATTTTAGAAAGAATTTTTTTGGATTCTGAATTTGACACGGTTATTTATAAAGTATGGGATAGACAAGCACGTACATGTTATCGAGACTTTATTAATGTGATACGCAAGACTAGTGTACGACGGTCTTATATTTCTGAACAAATATGGAGTCATTGGCAACAGTATTGGACATCACCCAAGGTAATGTCCATTTCAGAGCATAATTCTACTAACAGACATGAAGAACTGGGAGGAGAGAGTCTTCATGTATATATTGGAGGATTTATTACCCACCACGAAATTCAGAGAGACTTATAAGTATCTACATTTTACATTTACATTCTAATTTTTTTTTACTTTGATGTATTTCAATTTAATTTAATGTGTAAATTTTTGAATGAAAATATGTATATTATGAAGAATGATAATATTATAAATTATAATTCACTTATAACAGTTTATTCTGATACAGGAAAAGTTTATGGGCACGAAGCCTACACCCTGTCAACTCTTTTTGCACACTCACACTAAGAAGCATAACGGTGTGACCTTCGTTAACACCCGATGTGGAGAACTAAATGTATGTTAAATTTGTGCTTTGATATTAATACTTAATAATTATCACTTACTAACATAAACATTGCCTTATGATATGACCAAATACAAGAAAGTATTCAACGACGGTCTCAGCAGTTTGAAGATGTTGATGAGACTCAAACCTATCTTTATGCAATAGATGGTAGGGACTATCGTGGAAGGATATTCGGCTTATGTTCATTTGCGAACACATGTTATTCGCAATCTTCCACATCCAGTACAACAACATCTAATAGGTGGTCGACAACCAATGAAGTCAATGAGCTTTAGAGCACAGTGTAGACATTGACAATTCAGTTGCGACAGTCGATGGAATACATAGCTCAGCTCTGTAATAGGATGGATGAGTTGAAGGAAAGACGTAACACCTCATCGTAGCAATCAGATCATCTGTGATTACTAAATAAATAGCGTACTTGTAGTCATTTTGTATGAATTACAAATATTTATTATGTACAAAATGATTTTTTATTATCAATTAAGATAGTTTTTACTTTATATCATCAATCAACTTTCTGTTTTAACTTTTAACAAATTAAATGTTGAAACAAATCAAAAGATTATCAACAGATAACTCATAACTATTTAAATTATGCATCAATCTTAACATCATCAAATAAAATTTAATGTAGGAAAATTTAAAATATAGTTTTTTGTAAATTTACCGACAGAAAAAAAAGTTCGTCGATAAAATCTATCAATTTATCGACAAAAGACAAATAACCATCGGCAATAACAATATGAATTTACTAACGGAATAGCCAAATTCATCGGTAATTTTTTCGACGGATAAATTTTCATCATCAATAAATTTATCGACCTAAGACAACACAGAATAACCGTCGGTATATTCACCGACGGTACATACTGTTGATCGTTGCAAATTATTACCTACGGCCGTATCTCCGACACCTTGTTCTATCTGCAAATTTTGTTGCTAACTAAGCTTTCCGACGGAATATGTAAACATTCCGTCGTCCATTTTTCTTATAGTGATCATCATAGGGCTACCTCACATGCAATGAGGAAAAGATGCAATTATGGTAATAGTAGATCGATTCTTCAAGATAGCACACTTTGTTCCTTGTTATAAGACAAATGACGCTTCATTTGTACTTTAAAGAAATTATTCATCCTAACGAGGTGCCTAAGTCCATTGTATCAGATTGAGACTCGAAGTTCTTAAGTCACTTTTGTGGTTCTCTACGGAGATTACTAGGAACAAAGCTCCCATTTAGTCTATCGTATGATCCACAAACCGATGGCCATATTGAAGTTATGAACAAAACTTTAGGTGCTTTGTGGCATAGAATGGTGAATAAGACGACCAAACTTTCATACTCAGAATTCACCTTCAATAGGTCACCTTCACATGTAGTGGGAAAGTCCCCATTTGAAGTGATGTACGGAGATACTATATACATTTCCATTGATTTGTTGCCTCTCCCAAGGGACAAATTGTTGAACTTTGATGCAAAGAAACGTGTTGAAGAGATGGCAAACCTCTATGACCATATTCGAGCTAGAATAGAGAAGGCAAACGAGCAATACAAAACAAGAGCAAATAAGTTTGCAAACTACCAATTTTTAAACCAAGTGATCTTGTTTGACTCCATCTTTGGAAGGAAAAGTTTTTGTTTTTTTTTTTTATGCCCATGAGATGTCCTAAGAGGGCTCCAATTGTAAGAAGACATTTTTAAGTCATTCATACTCAGACTAATCTCCGCTCGAACCAGGTAGGTTCCTTACGGGAGGTAAAATTCTGCCTCCAAGGAAAAGTTTTCCAACCAAAGAAAAAACAAATTGATGCTTAGATTTGAAGGACCATTCAAACTGTTCAAGAGAATTGGAGAAAGTGCTTACAAGCTAGACTTGCCCGAAGATTATAGAGTTTCAACTACATTGGCGAACTTTCTCT
This sequence comes from Erythroxylum densum, assembly GCA_024678245.1. Classification (NCBI taxonomy): domain Eukaryota; kingdom Viridiplantae; phylum Streptophyta; class Magnoliopsida; order Malpighiales; family Erythroxylaceae; genus Erythroxylum; species Erythroxylum densum. The sequence goes on from JANPWT010000001.1 coordinate 14,756,316, forward strand.
ATTTGCTTCCTATCTTAAGGATAACAAGTTTAAAGAGTTGATGACAACTTTTGATAAAAGGGAGAAATATGTGAGAGCATACAATAATGGTCTAGTACATTGGGGATAATCATGAAGCATTGATACTTAGATTTCATGGGCTAAACGAGAAGGTGGCTGAGCTTAGACTAAATATTATGACCAGATTTTAGGAAGTTTTCATTATTATTTTTTATTGTTATAAGTTTAGAAAGAACTAAAATTAAGAAAGGACTGAAAAGTTGAATTACTTGCCACCCAAGTATTGATTGTTTCCTTTCCTGGTCAATTTAAGTAAATATATTATTTGTTTCTTAGTCAAATTAGATAGATTTATTAACTTTTAGTAAGATTTTAATTTTCTTTTCCTATTCAAATATAAGGCAGCTCAAGATCTCTACAAATAAGAAGCATTGTAATGAATAAAACAAATTTCGGACAATAAATTCAAGAGTATGCGTGCCTTAATTTCTTAGTTTGAGAGATTTAAAACAACCTTCGGATTAATCTCTTTTATTTTGCGACTTTAAAGAAATTAAAGTTCTTTCCTATCTTTCTTCTCTTATCATTCAACTCGTTTAACAAAGTTTGATTAATTTTAATTCTAAACAACCAAAACATGTTCTGATTTAAATAAATAAAAAATCCAAAAGCATCATCATGAAAGGGTTTTGCCAGCACCTTTCTTTCAAGCAGCATTATTAAAGACAAAACGTCGAAGCCATTCTGATCAAATGGCGTCATAATACATTTTCCATTGTCAGCTGAGGTTCATGCAAAGCTCTTATTTAGTGGACTTGCGGGAAAATCCTTAAAAAGTTTCACCCTAAGAAACGTCATGGAGGTCACAAGACGACCACACACTAGTATTTCCTGTATGCTAATTCCTTCACAGCTTCAGCAAGTTGATTCTCATTCTGAACGCTCTGAACCCACTTTGCATTTATGAAAACTCGTTCCAGGCTCTGCTTCAGGGTTCTAGCAATAGCAGGCTTAGAACGATTTGCAAAGAATTCTTCTATTTCCTTGGCTTTCTCAATTGAAGCAAACTGCACCATAACACAAGGCATCAGCGTCACAAATATTATAACATCGGAAAAGTTTGCAATCCTTGGTCAAATAGTTGACAATGGAAGAAGGGAGAGTGCTACCGGTGAGACAATTGCACTGATGAAGCGGGTGATTAAGAATCCAGAACCCCATGTTTTTGAAATATACTCCCAATTATCCTACATTGAAGATGTTTAACAAATACAGATGAACAAATGATTAAGAGAAGGGTAAGAAAAGGGCAAGAACGGCATTGCGGACATGGTTAAAAGTTACTGTAAACTGATGGGTTTACGTTACTAAACTTGGTATCTTTAATGTTTGGATATTGATTACCTTCAGCCATGTCCAAGCTGTTTCACGTCCTCCCTTGCAAACAGCTACACCAAAAACGGCATCTTGATTACGAACCTGGAATGAAACAAGAATTGATATTGTAAGTCTTGAGAGGCCTTATCTTTACTTTGAAACTGTATGTTGAATGACAACCTTAATACTCCATATATAATTATTTCCACAGTACCTCAGGAGACAGCAAAAAGTTGAGAACCTCAAGGATTATATTGGGGTTTGGACAAGATGCTAATGAACCTACAGGGCATAGAAAGATATTATACCATCAAAAACTAAATTTGACCCATATAACCTCAACCACCTTCAAGAAAATATCAAGTATACTCAGAATGCGTGTCTTCTCTTGGCTTAGATCTGTCTCTCTGTACACTCTAAGAAGAGATTCATAGCCAGATCTATTTGACGTATTAACTCGCTGCATTACTGCCACATATGCTGCCTGACATCATTGTCTACAAGTATTAGACATGTAAAATAACAACTGACAAGAAGTAAGAACACTATGGCTAACAACCTTTCTTATGTCAGGAGGTAAGAGTGCTGTATTCCTGTCATCTAAGAATGCATGGAAACGCCTACTCCCTTCATTTAATGTAGAATCGTGTCCGAAAAGAGCAAGGGCAGTCAAAATTTCTCCTCTCAACAACGCATCAAGATGACTTTCACCTTGTTTAGGGTCCCAACCGAGCCTCCTGAATAGAAAATCAAAAGTTGAGGGAAATTAAAGAAGGATGAGAGAGTGATAATAGCAATCATGCTTCTCCATCAAAATAGAACCACTGAACCCAAATTGCAGTAAACTCCTGACAATGCAACTCGTGACATAATCATACATTTAGTCCTACTTATTTCTTATTCCTATTTCAATCATTTCCGTCAAATTTGTAAATGTTAGAGCTAATCCAACTATAATAATTATAGCAGTAAAAGTCCTTCACTTTGACTTTGTAAGAAATCTTTTCCATTTTAACAGTTGATGTGGTAATCATATATCTCATAGCACAAATTGCAGTGAATTGATGAATCAAAACTTAAGTTTGCAGTTATTGTAAGTTCCTAGCATCTAGATTTTTGGAGTGCATCTCAGTACAAACTGTGAAGAACTGTGGGAAAAACAGAGGGCTTGATGAATATTCAAGACCCTTGTATCATTTATATAGTAGTCATTACGTAGGGAAAGAAAACCTTAGTAATAAATAGGAAATCATACACCAAAGAGGGAGATCATACTCTCCCTAATATAGATATTACTCTTCCTAATATAGATATTTCCTAACACAAACAACAAAAGCCAACCAAATAGCCTTGAGTAACACGAGATCAATGGTCAATTACAATATTTTAATCTTACTTACTCGGCAGGATTTTGGAAAAGGTTAATAAAAAATTGGTTGAAGTATTCCAATAACTCAGGAGTTGCATCAGCTGCAATCCTTATGACCTTATAACTTATCTGCGAAACGAATTAACTAAAATCAGGAAAAATAAAGTCAGAAAATGATGAGAGAACATGATAGGTAGGTGAACATTACATTGATCATGTTAGATAAAACAGTGTACTCCAGTTCCTCCTTGTAAGCACTCAATAGAGTAAGCAAATATGTCAAAGACAGTTGGCGAGCCATACAAAGTGCAAATGAATCATCCAAAACACCTGCCAACGGTATAACTTGTCATCTTCCATTTTCCCCCATCAAACAAATAATTAAGGTGTAGATCAAGTACTTTCAGATTACCAAATCTGTCCGTTTCATTAAGGTCCTTTTTCTCTATGGCATATCTAAGTCTAGCAGCAAGGCCTTCATCATATTTCACTCTATAGAAGCCAGTCTGATTCACATTAAGCTTTATCCAAGCACTTCTAGCCTCTTCAAGGCTGGAATCATGTAATTCCTTGACATCAAGACTTTCAGATTTACTTTGCATCAGGAAATTCTTGCGAGTATCATATGACCCACAGCATAATGTTATTGGAATGATCCATTGCCCATCTCCATGGGAACCACTTGACAAGAATTGTGACTGCCATGAATTTATTCATCAAAGTATTTAACTTTAAAATAAAACAAAATTGTACCAGTAAAGAAAAGAAAATAAGAATTTTAATGTGTTAACATATTCGAACAAAGAAAAAACATGAAAAGAAAACCTGCACAAATTCCAATTTCTGATCCTCCACTTTGACAGATACAACAGGGTATCCTTTTTGCCCTGTCCATGAGTTCATCAACTTGTTGACAGGTTCACCAGATCCCTCTTCAAGGGCAGCCCACAAATCTTCTGTCTTTGCATTCGAGTAAGCATGCTTTTGAATATAAGAAGCAAGTGACCTCTGATGCATAAATAAGCCATGTATTATTAAATAGCCTTAACTTGCAGAAAAGTATAGAATTCGATAAAGATCATCAACTAATTTTATAAGTGAAAGACAAAACAGATGTTAGCCACTATGACCATCTTAAAGGAAAGAGTTAACCTCAATTAAGGAACATCAAAAAGTTTTTAACTTCCATGGCTCATTATCAAATTACCATTCTTAAGAACCAAGCAAAGTAATCAAATTGTAAATTTAATCATGAATTGCTTTTGAATTTCAAGTTCTCAAATACCAACCTGAAAAATTTCAGCACCTAGATAGCTTTGTAACATGCGGATGACAGAGGCACCCTTTCTGTAGCTTATCGCATCAAATATTTCATCAATTTCAGAAGCATGGTTTACCTCCACCTAAAAAGGAAAACGGAAATATCTTGGAAAAAAATTGATAAAAAGGTAACTATATTATTCTTTGAGCAACCGTCAAAGCTAATCCATTTCTATTTACCTCAATGGGGTGGGATTCTTCAAGACCATCCAGCCTAAGACCCTCTGTAGTTTCATCCAAAAATTGTGTCCATATTTTCCATTCTGGAAACAAACTATCAGTAGCTAGATAGCTCACCTGAACCCAAGCAAAGTAGTGGTGTTCGCTAAAGTGTGCATAAACAAGTGAAAAAGTAGACATGACAATCAAAGAAACATACCCAAGTAGCAAAGCCTTCATTTAGCCACAAATGAGTCCACCATTCCATTGTAACAAGATTGCCAAACCACTGGTGAGCTAGTTCATGTGCTACAACAGTAGCAACCTTTAATAGAATCAAAAGCAGCAATTGCAAAAATGTCACAAAGACCACAGTATACAAAGTATATTTTGACAACTAAAACCAAAGAAAACAAAATGCACAACACACTCGTTGTTTGTTAGCAGCAGCAGAATGCTTTGCATCATATAACAAGGCTGTTTCACGATATGTAACCAAGCCATAATTCTCCATTGCCCCAGCAGCAAAGTCAGGGATCGCAATCATGTCCAACTTGGGAAGAGGATACTGTACTGCAAAGTATCTGCAAAACTTATAATAGTTAATATGAAAAATACAAATTGAATGAACAGAAAAATAATCAACTATGAAGAAAAAAAGTAGTACTAATTCTCCTTCATTGGCTTCTAGGAAGACTGGGATTAATCACCATTGAATTAAGTAACAAAAATAGCACAGCATACCCTTTGTATAACTCAAGTGTCTTCACAGCAACATTCAAGGCAAATTTCCCTTGATCAGCTTTTCCAACTTGACAATATACACGTACTTTGATCCCTATATAGATTAGCATAACCACAATGTAAGAACAAGGGTTTAATTAAACAGACAATATGAAGCAGAATGGAATTGTACCATCAGATGTATGATCTTCTACATAATCGAACAAACCAACACAAACTGCCACTAAATATGTAGACATGATGGGTGTTTCTTGATAGGAAACCGTCTTCAAGTGTCCATCCACTTTCTCCTCGATAACTGGCATATTTGAAAGAGCCAACAGTTCAGATGGCACGTCCAACGTAATCTTGAAAGTGGCCTGTGACAACATTTTCATATTAATTTTTAACTCTAAACTAGTCCTGAAACAAAACTTTACCGGTGTCTCCGTCTTGGTCAACTTTCTTGAAAAACAAACCTTTACTTGCTCTAAACGGTGGCAAGCACTTATGAAACGTGTACGAACTGAAATATACATACCTTGCAAGCAGGCTCATCCCAACAAGGGAAACATCTCCGAGCATCCGCAGGCTCGAACTGCGTGACTGCCATATTCTTCTTTTCACCGTTAAGTTCATAAGTGCTGCAAACCAATATCATGGCCTCTTAACAACTCCATAAAGTTCATTAAATATTGTGTTCGTTTAGCTCATACTTAATCAAATAAGAGAGAGAGAGAGGGAGAGAGCCTTTATTATTACCTTCTATAGAATCCCTTCATTTTATCATTCAAAACTCCCATAAAACCTATCTTCAGAACTCCAACGCCAATCGGAAGTGTCGCCGAGAACTCCAACACCAATATCTCATCGGCCTCCACCGCTTCTACTTTCACCGGCTCCAAAACCTTAGAGAAGTTTGGATTGGTGAATGAAACGGAGCCAGAGTTGACACGGAGTTCTGCGGCATTAAGGACGATGAAATTGGTGTCGGAGACGACGTCAATGTCGATTGCTACGGAGCCAGTGAAACTGCAGGCGGAGAGGTTTGGTTTCATTCGAATATCGTACCGTTTGGGGACGGCAAATTTTGGAAGGCGAGGCTGTCCTTTGAACTGATCCATGTTCTCGTTTCACAAACTCTTCAGTTTCAGAACAATGAGCGATGCGGTTGAAGTAATCTTTGTATTTATAGTCAACACTTCGCTTCGAAAATAAGCAAAATAAAAGAATATTTAACGTCGAATATAAGCAAAAGAAAAGAATATCATATTGATGGTAATTAGTATCGCATCACAAGATGTCGTACCCTTCGCTAAAAATTTCCCCTTGCTGGTTAGTGCGTATTTCTATATATAAATATATATATATATATTCTTGTTCATTTTGAACTTGAACAACAGAATTAAACAACATTAGTTCATTCTTTAAGTCCACTACAAATTGCACAGACAATCCACTAAAGTACCATTTACCATCTGCACAATCCATGGATTCCTCATAATTTGTCAAAGAAGACATGAATATAAATAAATAAATGGCATCCTTTAGTAAAGTTAAATTCTATCCCCATGGACAAGGCATCATAAAGCATATATTTCATACATTTATATACATGGAAAGTTAAAGACCATCAATCATATAGAAGTATACAAATATGGATCTTCAATTATTCATCATTTGCGTTCGTATCTATCCAAACAACCCATAAACTGCTTGCACAAGCTGTAAACCACTATTGCGGCATTGCCTACATCCATCACCAACACCTGATATAAATGCATCACTAATCTGCATGTTTCCACAGCATAATAAATACTTTCCCAGTTGAAGAAAAGCATTTCCCAGCATACTGGGCATGCCCAGTCTTGTTCCCAGAAACTTTTCACTCACTTGAGAATTGTTGGGGAATCAAAATCTCTTAAAAGTTAGTCAGGGATTAACCTCAAAATTTGCTACAACAGAATAAGGGCCACAATTATGCTTGAAAATATTGGATTACATTAATGTTGGTATTGAATTAATAAGCCAACAAATACAACTGGTACGAAAACAAACCCCAAATTTGACTTTCAAATCATAGCATCAGATGCAAAATTGGAACACGGACCAAGCCACCCCACAAGACTTATGATGGAAGTTTAAGCTCTAATGAAATTGGGGAGAAGAAATATTTTGCGAAATCAATTAATTACATATTTAATGTATATGTACAACATAGAGAAGCTGTTACACAAATTATTATAGAAAAAGTATTGCTTTGTATGCTGATCCAAGGACCACTAATGAAGTTAATAGCAGCATCTAAAATTTTGGTGACGTGAAAAGTTCCTATCAAATTAGATCAGTGACCTTTGCTGCAAACGTTAAGATGATTCTACAACGGGAACACTTGTGTAGGTACAAGTGTAGCTCTCCCCTTTGATGTCGTTTCCTTTGATATTTGTCCAACGAATCTTCCATGTCTTGAGCAAACTTACCCTGTTCATGGAACAAATTTACTTGCATGATGAGAGGAGAAAGAAAAAGCTAATATGGTGAATTAACTTATAATTAAAGTTGCAGGAAATCATTTGGCAACGGAGACAGTAAAAGGCTAGCATTTTTTATAGAGAGAAACTGAAGATATTTCTTTTAATCGGGGAACCAAATATAGAACATTTTATCTTTCGCTGTCTGTAATCATTAGATTCCTTGAGAGGTTGTTATCATCTGAATGACTACTATAACCCAAGAAAATTGGAAAAACAAACCGAAAGTAAACTAAACATTATGTAGAAATTATTCCCTGCACAAGACAATATTTAGTAGAAATAATTGTGGAAAATATGCAACAGTTCTACTTGAGTAAAAGAAGGTATTATTTGTCTGTCTGCCTAAGCATGTATGCGCATTTAATGTGTGTGCAGATTGAGTTGACTCTGGCTAAGGTTCTTTGCCTGCTAAATACTTCTATGTGCCCGACAAAACAGACAAATCTATTAACCAATTAAATACTAGGTAGAAACAATCTCATTCACAAGAGGGGTGTGAAATACTTTAGCAAATTGCAATGAATGGTTTAAGAGGGACTGAGGAAGCAATGGACATTTTTCAACACTCCAATCCGCCCAAAGGTAAAATTCAGATGAGGTACACCAGATAAACTAAAGCATATAGTGTACCTCTTAAGTTTTAGAATAAAAACGAAAATCATAGGAAGGTAATGCAGTCGTAATTGGACTACTCATAATCAGGTGAAAAACCAGCTATTCTCATATATATCTCAGTAAACAGTTGATTTAACAAAGAGATCCAGAAAGATACCTTTCTGTTTGAATGCTCCTCTTTGCTAGCATAAGTGTCAAGAAGACAGGAACCATTGCAGCGCATAGATGCTTGAGAGTGTGCCCACTGACAATATGATGAGTCCATTTGTATATTGGTTTGTCTGCTGCTTCTTCCACCTTAGCTAACAAATAGAAGCCTGCATACATAGAAATGATCAACATAACTTGAGAAGATAGCTTAGACATACAAGAAGACCACTTTATTATGAAATCACAAACCTGCTGCCCAAAGCCAATATGTGGAATGTGTGTACATTGGAGGCAACAAGATTGCCATCAATGGAATTGCAATGCAGGGAACAAACTGTACTAGGGCATATGGACGAAGGTCGTCAAAGAATCTATAAAACTCCAGAGAAAAGAAAATATCATGCGAAATACCAAACTAGTTTTCATGTGCAAGGGTTCTACTCAAAATGATCCTCATCATTCTGTTACTCAATTACAGACTCATCTTCATAATGTAAAATATAATCCAAAAGAATATGACATAAAGATGTGAAAGAGAACATATACCTCCAATATAGAATGCTAATAATACCGGCCAAAAGAAGAGGTATAATGGACACTGTTCCTTTATGCTCATCAATTCTTTCAATGATAAAAATTGCTATAATTGAAGTGAATGCAACAGTCATCTGCAACAGTCATGAAAAAAAGTAGTAAATTCAGATGTAACTATAATCAGTTCACAAACTGATCAAAGTTGGATTCCCTTCCATTGTTGGAAATAACCAAACTCACTGGCAAGCGATCCCATACAAGACGAGCATCATTAGGCTTGAGATGGTAATAGCCAGAGCCAAAAGCAACGGCGGTTACACCAATGAAGAAACACGTCCAACCCCAAAGCTCACCTCGCAAACTTTAAAAGTTGGCAAAAAAGGACTTGAAATATATGCAATCGACTAGTTCAAAATAGGTCAATTTAGTATATAAATCATAAAATTTATGAAATCTCTGATGCGATCAAGAGACCTACCTGAGTTTGAAGTAATTCCCGTGATAAAGAAGCACGAAACCAATCACACCAACGACAAAGAACGGGAAATTAGAAATAACGTTAAGCGTATTTGGTATGCCTGAAATTAAAAATCAAGAAAAAATACGAAAGATAGATCAAAACTGGAGACTTGATTGAACCGAGAAACAAACTTTGAGCAAAGATCACGGAATAATATCATAAAATGCTATAGTTCCTCTTCATTTGGTAAGTAGAAAGCATGGAGATTTGCTGAAAACAGGGAGAGAAACAATCAATAGAATAGAGAAGAAAAGGGGGGAGGGGTTTTTGATTACCCAAAAATTCGCGTTGGTCAGCGAAGTCGTGGTAAGCTTCGGACTGAGGAATGGCAGGAGTGACAACCATCAACACCACGAAGCAGAGAATTGCTGCTAGCCATGAGTAAATGGTCCTTTTCTCCATTTTGTGGTACTGGTACACCGAGAGAGAGAGAGATGGACACCAAGCAGCTTTCCCTTCTTGAAACTTGCAGATTCTGTATTATGACTTTGCCCCCATTCGTATTGAATGGCTATTTTAACTGAGAAACAGGGGAAAAAAAAAAAGAAAGCTCGTTTCTTGTACTTATTAGCTTTTTATTTTCATAGAACTAATTTGATGTCCAAAAAAGGTTACATTATTACATGTGAAGTAGATTTAAACCAAAAATTGGGATGTCGTTGGTCGGTCTACATTGACAATTGACGTTTAGTTATTTACTTATTTGATCCCAATTCATCGTAGCTTCAGAAGCACCAGATTTCAATTTAAATACTTTTAGGGTTTCTTTGGGAGTTTAGGATGGAATAGAATGGAATGACAATTTATGGAATGGAATGGAATAGAGTGGAATGGAATGCAATGAAATGGGTCACTCCATTGTTTGGAAGTTTAAATAAAATAAGATAGGGACTTCTTTGACCATTGTTTGGAAGTGATACTAAAAATGAATCGAATGGAATGACTTGTAATATTTTTTTTTCAAAATTACCCTTGTAATAAAATATGCATAATTGCCATGAAACTATTGTAGTAACCCCAAAGCATTTCAAATTGTAGGATGCTCAGAATATAGTTTTCTCATTTTCCTATACAAGCAATCAACTTTCTTGTTCTTTTTCTTTAACCCTCATCGCACTGTACTCTTCGTTAGGCATTTATTCATGTGTCTTGTTATGGTCGATAATCATTCTTGGCGTTGTAAATCTATTTCTACATTTCGCAGTGTATATTAATAATATATTTAAAATTTATGAACATTCACAATGCTAGCTTTATCAAGAACATTTGAGTCGTGTTTATTAATGACATATTTTAAATTTAAATTTTTGACGTAATGGTTGGAAAAAGAAGCTCGTGTCTCACAAATACATGAAGCGCATTTGATGTGTACCCAAACATTAAAAAAAACTTTTTTTTACCTTATCATCATTAACGTAACTATTATTTATAGCATTGAGGTATAGGAAAATGCTCGTCAATGGAAGAAGCCTGTTGAAGGAGAAACACAATGGACGTAGTAACATGTAGCCACGTAGGTATTTGCTGAACTGGGGTTGTAATTTCATTAATTTTTTAGGGTATTTTTGTCATTGAATTAAGGTTTGGAAGGTAAGTCATGTCATTCCATCCTTGACCCCCCAATTTGGGAGGTCACAAAATATTAGATTTTGGATGGCAAAGGATGACTTCCAAAGCCATTAATTATCATTCCATCCTGTTTCAAAATAGACTCCCAAACAATGGCTTGAGTCATTTGAGTCATTCCATTCCATCTATCCACCTACATCCAAACATACCCTTAAGCTTTGGAGATGTACTTCATTTTCCAAGTTTAATTTTTATATTATTTTTTTATATTTAAAAATAAGTATTAAATTTCACAATGAAAACTTTAAAACTAACTTTTTTACCGAGAACTATTTTAATTTGAAACTTTTTAAATTAATAAAAGGAATTTTCCAAAAAGAATTAATAAAAGGAGTATTTAAACATGTGAATCTCTTATTAATATTTAGAGAGTAATGTTAAACATAATATTTATAGGCCCGTTTAGTTAGCGGGAAAGTAAAATGAATTTGGAATATGATTGATCGAAAACTAAATCTATAGAAAATAAAAATATTCACATGTTTTGATACTTATAAGAATTCTAATAGAAAAATTAGGTAGATTCTTATTATAATGTTTGGTATACAACAGTATTTCTTGAAATGTAACTTAATTTTATCAAAGTCCGGATTGGTCCCAATGCCTTCTATCGTCTTATTTTGGATTCTACCTGGAAGTTGAGACATCTCGGCCGCCCGAAAGCACCTTCTTTCATATCAACTATATCCCTGCAAATTGAATAAAGATTGAAATCGTTAAATAAGGAAAAATATAAACTTATAGTTGAAGACAGTATTATGAATACTAGTATGTACCAAACCAAAATCGGTACAAAATAAAGGGTAAGTCGTACCGGGTTTAAATACCAATCAGTACCAGCTCGTTTTGGATACTACTGACTGGTATTCAAAATATCGGCCAAATATTGACCGATATCGAAAATTTTAAAAAGTAGGGAGAATTTTTTGCAAAATTTTCAAAAAACATTTAAATTTTTCCTCACTCCCTCTTATCTCTCCTTCCCCCTTTGTGTTCAAAGTTTTTTAATTAGCTATTTTATTTATTTAAACTTTTATAATTATTGTGAATTTTTAATTTTTGTTTTTAAAATAATAATAAATATGTTTATTACTAATAATAATTATAAATTAAATAAAACTTAAAATAAATTATTTTTATTTAAATTTATTTTAATATTTTACATAATATTTATTAATAAAGTATTAATAAAATTATTTTATTTTTTAAAATAAATAATTTAAAAATTATTATTTATAAACTAATGTTTATTATATATATTTTTAATTATTAAATC
>JANPWT010000001.1:14788153-14800675 GCA_024678245.1 Erythroxylum densum
AATCCTGTTACAGTAGAAACAAGAGTGGAGAATATAGGTGATTTCAAAAACTTCAAAAAAGAGTTTAGACTTTAGACGTACCTAACTCAAACGTGATGTGCCTATCACAAAACAAGGCACTTGTTAGGGAACTAAGTCATACAAATTCCTATGGTACCTAACTCAAACATGATGTGCCTATCACAAAATAAGGCACTTGTTAGGGAACTAAGTCCTAAAAATTCCTAAGGAAGTCAAAGAGTTGATTACTAAGGAATTTAAGGTTAATAACAAAAGGAAGTTAGGAAGAAGGAACATGTTTAAGGGGTTTAAGCTCCAAAACATCCCAAAATGTCCACAACATCATGGAATATGAGGGACATCAATTGCACCAAAAAATAATAGTTCTTAAGATACTTTATGTTTTAGAATAAATCTACTATATTATGGTTACTATTGTCTAAATTAATTTAGAAAAGTTCTTGAAGTTAAGTTTTTTGGACAGTTCTTTTTTGTCAAACCACTAATATCATGACTATGGTTGTTTAGTGATAGCTTTTGATACCAAGTAAATCAAGGTCAAAGTTCTTTAAACTAGTGGTTAACTTATTCATCTTTCTGCTTTTTTTCTCCAAAAGAATATAAGGGTTATTGTCTCCTTTATTTATTATTCTAATTTTTTTTAGAGAAAGGAACTATAGGATAACCTTTAATACATACACTCTAAAATCAATACCCTTATATACTTTTGGGGGATTTCAATATTACTCTTTACAAGTCATAAGTAGAGGATCGTGTAAGTTTAAAGAATTTTAAAAATTATTTTAAAGAGTAATAAAATGGTAGTAATTGACTTGAAGTTTGAGGGGAGCTTTTTCATTTAGAGAATGAAACAACCAACCAGATGACATATAAGGAAGAATCTTGATAGGACACTCATAAATAGATAGTGGTTATCTAAGTTCCTTGCGAGCAAAGACCTCTTTTTGAATCCTTTATTTTCATATCATTCCCCCATTTTTATCTAAAACATGATCTCTAAATGCAAAAGGAATTTCTCCTTCATGTTTAATAACATTTTTATAAAGGAAGAATGATTCGTAAAAGCTATTTTAAAAGGTATGTATGAATCTATCTATGGACATATGGCTTTTATTAGTGTTAAAAAGCTAATCCTAATTAAAGAAGAACTCAAGGAGTTGAATTTAAGGACAAGCAAAAGCACATAGCAAAATGTTTCAACTATCAAAGATAATTTTCTAAGGTTTAGGAGGAGGTATATAAACATCTTGGGGACTATTTTTTGTTAAATGAGGAAAAGATAACACTATGCTCTTATACCAAACCTATTTTATTATATAAAACATTGCTCAAATAAAGATCTATAGTTCAATGGCTCAAAATGGGGATTAAAACACCCAAAATTTCTATAATTCAACAATGTTAAGGAGAAACTCCAATAAGATCTATTCCTTGACCAATCATACTGGTGTCTCAGCTACTTGTTAGGAAGATCTCAAAAATGAGGATTTTTTATTCTTCAAGGATTATTTGGGAACTTATGCCTCAAGTAATTCCTCTATGTAAATCTTTAGCTCATTTATTAATAACCAATTCTCTTATGAAGACTTCAAATCGATGAGTTCTCTCTTTAATGCACAAGATATAGAGAAAGTTGTGTTTAAATTGAGTACTAACAAGCATCTAGTACTGACAATATAAATGGATGCTTCTTCCAAAAATCTTGGTTTATAATCAAAAAAGTTAAGATTGGTGCATTCCTTGAGTTCTTTAAGAAAGGAAAACTACTCAAAGAGATTAATTAGACATTTATATGCCTTATCCTTAAAGTTTCCAACATAAGGTCTCTGAATGAGCACATGCCAATCTCTTATTGTAATTATAAAACCATCTTTAAAATATTGGAAACAAGGTTAAAAAGAGTTTTGAAGCTCTTAATTAATGTTGAAGTTCTTTTTAAGACCAAAGATTGATTGGAGACAATATGTTATTGGATCAAGATTTGTTCAAAGGCTATAATTGAAGGAATTCTCCTATAAATTATGCAATTAAGGTTGATTTTCATAAAGCGTATAACTTGATCAATTAGGATTTTATTTTCTAATTATTTGAAGTGCTTGGTTTCCTAGAAAACTTGATGAATTAGATTAAGTTTGTTTCTAAATTGCTTTATTCTTTATTTTAGTTAATAGTGAGACAACATATTAGTTTAAAGGTAAAAAGGGGCTAAGAAAAGGTTATCATATCTTTCCATACTTATTTATATTATGTATAAAAGCTCGTTCAAGATTTATGATGCATAACATTTAGTTAGCTCCTTGTTTTAAATATCACAGTGTATATAAAAAGCTAGTAATGTTTTTCCTTTCTTTTATAGATGATTTATTTATATTCTTAAGAGCTTATGATAGACCTATAACTATCCTTATGGCTTCTCTTAATATTTTTAAGGATCTTTCAAGTTTGGAGATTAATAGAAACAAAGAGTGTATGATCTTATCTACTACTGCTCTATCATTTTATTTATTGGCTTTTAACAATCTTTAGTCTTCAACTCAAGCAGCCCCCATTTATTTATCTTTTCTTAACTTAATCAACCAAGAGGCTTCAATATAAAGAATTTCTCCCTTTGATTGACAAGATCTAATGGAGGCTCAATAGTTGCTACATCAAAACCTTATCATTTGTAGGGAGATTACAGTTGATTAAATCCATATTAAAGTCTTTTTTTTTACCTGTATTGGTCATCACATTTCGTCCTATCTAAGGGGTCTGACTAAAATAATAGAGAAATTGCTAAGGAGATTCCTATAGGCTAAAGGTCATGATGGTAGGTATAACACTAAGGTTAGGTGGGAAGAAGTTTGCAAACCACTAAAACAAGGGGGGATATAGATCACCCCAATCAACTTAAGCAACAAAGCTTTTATGGAAAAGAGGCTATGAAGTTTATTGGAGAATAAAAATTTAGTGTAGGTTAAATGGATCCACATATACTTTTTAAAAACAAAAAGCTTATGGGAAATGAATGATAAACCCTCTTTCTTCTAGTTTTTATCTCAACAAGTGTAGAGTGGGAATGGTGATATAATTTTACTATACTTTAATAATTAAAGCAAAGTTAGAGATAATGCCTACAGTTCTACATTTCCCAAGTTGCACTAAAGTGAGAGTTTGGATTAGTTTTAACCATTAGATGAACATTCTTTTAAATCTTAAACATATTTTTCAAAGTTATAATCCTAACGCAAAGATGAAAGATTCATATACTTGGCTTGGTCATTCATTTTGGAAATTTAAAAATTATTCTTATAGAGAAGTACTCAGGGTTAGGGAACATAATTTAGGCTCAGTACAAATATACTTGGAGTTAAAATTTGTTGCCAAAAGTCTCTTTCTTCATATGGTTAGAAACCAGAAACAAAGTAGCCACTTTTTTTAAGCTAAGTTATCTCAACGTCACCAGTATCTTCTACTATTTATCCAAAGGGAGCTCAGAAACCCTGGTGCACGATTTCTTTAATTGCAAATTTTCCTTTAATATCTAGAAAGGTGTCCTAGATCTATATCATATAAATAAGTCTAGACTCAATTACTCCAGGTTCCTGGAATGATCGTATATGGAGAGGAGCTTTTCCAAAGAAAATATGATGGTGCTTGTGATAACTTTTGGCTTATACCTTTATAAAATTTATAAGCAAAGAAATGTTAGGTATTTTTAAGGAGAGGAGAGCTCCAAGGAACATATTGAAATCTAGATCATTCAATGGACTAAGGAGCAACTTATAAGCCATGATTTGTAATGATATGGCCACTTTCTTTTGGATAATAAATGGCAATATGGAGAAAATGAAAAGCTGGTTTAGTGAGTCCATATCTACTATAAGGAAAAATATACGAAGGAGGAAGTTAGAAGGAGGCAAAAGAATATGAGGTTCTTGTTGTTTTTGGAAATTAGCCTTAATTTTAGCATTAAGTAGATTCAGTTGTATTTTCCATTGTCAATTGATAAACATGGAAGTCTTCTTAGCTATCTAATTATCTAACAGCTTGTAAACTTTTCCTTATAGGATTATTTAATATTATTTTTTATCTTTTTAAAAGAAAAACAATGGATTCCATATGTCATACTTGCGACTCTCTTATACTGTCTCAAAAACAAGATGATTAACAAATAATTGAACTATATTATAATAAGAAAATAAATATTGACATCATGATAATTCATTATTAATATAGAAATAAGCTAATCCACAATAGCCTAATTTTTCTTAAAATTTCTTTCATGATTTTCATAAACTTTCCAATAAGAATGGTGCATTTAACCCTTTCTAAATCATACCCAGATGGGAAAATAGTTTCAGTAGTGCTCGTTAATAAAAGTGGTTGCATGCCACTGAACTTAAGTAGCACAATTGCTGTGTTAGTTTATATTCTTATAGTCAATCAATTGGTTATAATTAACGTATAATATTATTAATTAATCTAATAAATTCATTTTTGTGTTAACGATTTGTATTAATTATATTTAACATTTAATACTAAAAATAAAATTTTAAAAATAATTATTATGTA
The DNA here is from genome assembly GCA_024678245.1 of Erythroxylum densum. Classification (NCBI taxonomy): domain Eukaryota; kingdom Viridiplantae; phylum Streptophyta; class Magnoliopsida; order Malpighiales; family Erythroxylaceae; genus Erythroxylum; species Erythroxylum densum. The sequence continues at coordinate 14,792,729 of JANPWT010000001.1, forward strand.
AATTTAGTTATGAGGTTGAATTTATATTTGTGTATTATTTCTAAACTATTCTTAGTTATACTTTCATCAAGATGGAATATTGATGGAATGGTAAAACTAGAACGCATTATGTTTCCTTCTTTTGAAAAAATAATTGATCTTATAATTTAAAGTACCAAGATTCTAAAACAAATGTATGCGTACATATTATTAGATAAGTTCACTAAACGAGATTGATTATGAGGATTCCAAATGGAGCATTACTTATGTGCTTATGGATATCCTCATTATGATGGCTATATAATTGGTTTTTAGATTTGAGATTACAAGATTACTTTATATGAGAACTGGTAATTTTTTTATGCTACTTATGATTTATTTTATTTAGATTTGCTTAGCCAATTATATTAGACATAGTATAAACTGTGCGGAGATAGTTGAGAAAGTAAATAAATGATTCATTACCCAAAAGTAATTTAGGAGAATGTCCTACCTTTTTGTTATGTTAGTAATGATTGAAGAAATTCTCTATAAGAGAATTAAGTTCTTAAAAAATTTTCAAATATCAATTATAAATTAGTTACTAATTAGCAAAAGCAAATATGATTGGATTTTAATATAATAGACACTAATTTTATGTTCAATGTCCAGTTGGAATATTAGTTAAAAAAAGGATTAAATTATAAGTTAAAACTATACATAGAAATGTTAAGTCAAACTATTTATTTTGACATTTCTAATATTTTATGGTTATGACATATTGGTAGATGTCAATATTGATCTATGAATATAAATTATTTTATTAGAGAATTGAAAGATAACATGACATATTATTAAATGTCAATATTAATCTATGAATATAAATTATTTTACTACATAATTCAAGATGAATTAGAAGTAGTTTTAATTTATCTAATTATAAATGTAAATTATAATTATAATTTATAATCATTACCAACACATTAGAAACTTAGTGAATGACACATATAGAGAAATTAAGTATAGAAAATATGATTTAATTAATTAAAATTTAATTATGAAGTTTAAGAAACTTCAAGGATTGAATATTAGATATATGATTTTATTAAGTTTAAAGTATAATTAGAGTTAGAGTTAGACTTGAAATATAATTAGGATTTTAATTACAATTAACCTTGAAATAAACTATAATCTTTCTTTAAAAAGAGAAAGACATAAAGGAGTTAGCGCTCCTATCAAAAGCTCTATGATTGACTTACGGTTATCGACTGATAATTTCTAATTATATTATGCTTTTGGCATGTATCTCTTGAAAGAGGTATGAAGACTTGACCAGGAGATGGGCTTGCATGGAAGCTTTCAAAGACTTAGACGATAGAGAACTAGCCATATGGATCAAGCTTGTTTCTTTCAGTCTATTGGTTAAGGCGTATTCCCTTACGTATCCATCTGAATAAGGAAATCTTGATTGCGTTAGACTTAGTCTCTTATTCCTTAATCAAATTCTTTTTAATTTTTTAAAAGAATGTATTGCTTGTGTTTTGACGGTTTTCATAGGATTTGGTACTTAATTTTGCTTATATATTATTTTTAAGCCTTAGTTTAACTTTTTTATTAAATAATTTAAAATTAAAAAATAGAGTTAAATTGGAGTAGTAAGCATGATTTTAGAGAAAGGACTTGCAATAATGTTTAGAAAATGGAACCATGTCCAATTTATGCTACATTTCAGTTTTGTGTTAAGTAACACAAATGCAACACAGACCTATATTTAAGATCTGTGTTAGTGATTTTTTTACAAATATCAAGGATTTTCTACAAAGTAACTCACTTAAGGAAAACATGTCCAATATGAATTCATATTTGGGACTTTATTAGTACAATATTTATGAAATTTTAGGGATTTTATAGAATAAGACAACTCAGAGACTGTAATGACATATACGTATATAAACTAAGACAACAAATAAATTAGAGTTCTTTTATTTCATATTTTTCTTGATTGTTATTTGTTTCTTTCATTAGTATGAACAAATTTGAGATAAATCTAAATGATATGAAACTTATAACTATTGTTTGGAATGATTCTCTGATTTAATTAACGACACAAGTTTTCATATGAATATGATTACTTTTCATTCTTGAATTGGAGCTTTCTAGAATTTCATTCAATTTTAGATTTCATATATAGTAATTGAGAAATCACTACCATAGATAGATTGTGGAAAACCCTAGAAATATAACAACATAAATCTTTTTGGTTAAAACCAAATATAATAAAAGAATATATTTTCAAAATTTGTGAATATATTAAGCCATTATGGGCATTAAAGAATAGGATTACAAGGAAACAACTTTGTATTTTAATAAACATACATTTTTACATCATAAAATCAAATATAAAAGAAGAAGCATGTGTGGGGTGGCTAAAACTAAAGAAGTCCCCATATAAAGCTAATTTGTATGCTAAAAAAAGAAGTCTAATCTTTCCAATCAGCTACCAGCTAAAGGTCTCACTACATAAAGCTTGATTGAAAAATATTATCCTATTTTGTTCGTCCCGTGTGCTAGAAACTAGTAGGATAGTGTAGCGCATTAACTACATTTGTCCATTTCCTTTCTATTTTGATATAGGGGCTCTAGTATGTAATGTTAATCTATTCTCCATATGAGTTTCCTAAAGTGAATAGCTTAAGAATTATATTCCATGCCTTATTAATGAAAGCATATTTAATCAAGAAATGATCCAAAAATTCTTGATTTGATTTGTGTATAAATAATCAGTTTGGAGTGATAAGGAAATTGATTAGCCAATCTAGAGCGGGAAGTTTGCTTTTCACTACTAACCATGGTAAGGCATTTTCAACTTAGACCAAGTCACTTCATACAACTTTTGGAGTTATACTATATGAGAGCTTCTTATATGAAGCATTAGTGTAATTTCCTAATATTGAGCCTTTCTAGATGATTTCATCTTCCTTATCAAGTATTAATGTGACGCTGATCATAAATTTTGAAAGGTTTTAAGTTGGAAAAATATTTGAGTGAATGTTTGATCAAATAGTACTTAGGATACTATGGCATTAGGTTAGATGAGTGGTTTAAGAGGAAGCAATTTAGCATAGTTTTCCAACAATACATAAGGAGACCAATTATCAGTCCAAAAGAAAGAACTATTTCTATTTCAAATCCTATAGAATAAAGATTATTAGATCTTGTCCCTAATTTTGATTAATGAGTGCATAACTACGGAGACATTTGTTCTAATGTTTAGACACCATAAATAAAAGCTCTTGATATAGTAAACATGAACCCATCTAAACCAAAGGGCTTGCTTATCTTTAAACAATTCCCAACTTTTTTTAACTAGCATAACCATATTTGTAACTTTGAGTAGAAGAATAATAAGTCCCCGTTGATGCTTTAGCTAACATATTTGAATCCAGTTATTTTTTCCTTGGCTTAATTTTCCTGACTACCAAACCGGAAAAATCTTCTAAGTAGTTTGTCAATGACCTTGATGATGGCACTAAGAAACACAACATGTAAGGCATAATATACATTGATTAAGCTTAAAATAATATAGCTCAGTGGGGAACATTTGTAGATAAATATCCCATTTTTATCTTTATTGATAGATAATCCTAGGGGTTTACTGAACATGTTTAAATCTATAGGGAGAGATGAAATGGAGCCTGTATAAGCTTTTAAGAATAACAACAAATCATTAGCAAAATTCAAGCTTGAGATTCCAAGCTTACTACACCTAGAATGAAATTTAAATTGATTGTTCCTTTCCATAATTCTCTTGAGCAATTTGTTGAAAACTTCTATTTCAATAGAGAACAGCTAATAAAAGAATCAAAACATATTATGGCATAAAACTAGGGTTAATCTAACTTAGACATTAAAAGAGTTTAGTTATATATGATAGAACAAAATCAAACATAAACATAATTCTAAATCTCCTGAATTGTCTTTTATCGAATATTCTTACAAGGTAGATGTTTGATCTTGCATTCCAATGGATCCTTCAATGATTTCTTTGTATTTTTCACTTCTTTGACTCAAAGTCACCCCTTTTAAATGATCTTAGCCTTTGCAATCACCTCCTCATGTATGTTCCCTTTAATTGCCTCTGAATACGTCCTTTTATAGTAAATTTTATGGTTTTGGGTGATGCACGGTCTTATCCATGGTCATGTACTGGACCAAGTATAACACAAAATACCTAGAATTCTATAATTTTGTCAGGCTTGAGGGATTTGTATGCCCAGATACACGCTCGTGTATTACTTCTATGCTTCAAATCTTCATTTTATATTGCATTTTCATTTAAATTCCTCTCTTTTAAGTCCATAAAGGCAACTATAACCTATAAACACACTTGGAGTAAATTAAGTACAAAATATATGGTAAAAGTATAAAATATTAAGCAAAAATACATCAAATATGGGATATAAATATGGTCAAATATGCATCTATCAATGAGCCTATCCTTAGTCACACTATTGAGCTCCCTATAAATAATGAGGCCACTACATTATGACCACACTATAGGTCTCCACTTAATGCTTATCTAAAGCCATTGAGTATCAGCTCACTATGTTATTAGCCAAACTTGACTCCATGTTAAACATCATCATGCATCAAGCTAATGACCTATATCATTTGATTAAGTCTTGCTTTTCTCCTTCAACTAATTTATTTTTTATGTTTCCAAAAAAGGGAAAGCAATTTGGTGATATTAGAATTAGGAGGAGTGTGTCTCTTATAAACATGATGACTTTTTTAATTTTCTTTTATGCATGGATACTTCTTTTACTTGTTATTGAATATCTCTTTATTGATATTTCACTTACATGATACTCAATTATGATTTATCTATGAATTAAAGGGAATTTAGTTATTATCTTGATATGGATAGTATGAATTAAAGGGAAGTTAGTTATTATCTTGATATGGATAGTTTTTATGTGCTTAATTTTATTATTAGTCTCTAATATCACAAAGGCTTTGTCATCATCAAAAAGTGAGAGATTATTAAACTAAGGGAGGTTTCAATTGATATTTTGATGAAAACAAAACATAATTAAGAATACATTATTATTTTCATAAGAAGAAATATAAGAATAAGATGTGGCCATAAAATGAAGAATATAGTTTTTAAAGTTGATAAAGAAAAGTTGAAGTTTACAATTGTCAAAGTGAAGATCAAGGAATAAAAGAAGATCAATGCATGTTAAGGTCATTCTATATTTGTTAATAATAATCTCATCTAGTCAATTTAATGATCTTGAAGGCTCACCATGCATAAATATTTCATATCACCTTATTGTATGATTATTTTTATTTATCAAAAGGTATTAAAGCCTTTGTTTTTTTTAAAGGCCTCTTAATCTTTCAAACACACTTTTCAAATCAAGTTTGACATTTGAAGTTGTTAATATAAGATTGGTAAAACCAATAGAGGCTAGTTTGAGTAATGTAAGTAACTTCATATAATACGTTTCTTGCCATATTGGTCAACCATTAGGGTTTTGTAGTTAACCATTGTCCCTCTAAGGGACATATTGGTTGAACAAAATGGTTGAGTGGTCAAATAATATGCAACGGTTAGCAAATTTTATGCATTGAATGTAAATTGGTTTATTAATATAAATTTATGATTAACCAATGTACATATTGGTTAAACATTACACCCTAATGGTTGACCAATGTTTTAAAGACTATTGAATATGTGCATTTAATACACACTGATCTACTAATATGCTATGTCGGTCAATCAGTGAAAGCTAGTTTTTGACTCTTAAAACCTTTAAATGCATGTTTCTCATTGGTTTTTACATAAAGAAGCATTTGGGTATCTTTTATACATATTGCTAAGTGTTTTTAAATCATTTGAGCATTCATTATCTTATTCTAGAGTGAGTGAAACTTTTTTAATATTTTTAAAGTGATAATGTGAGTTTTTATTTTAGTTGTAAGCTTCCATTGGAGTTCTTCTTCATTGTATACAAGGTAACCTACGTGACATTAAGGTTCTTCTTCACCTTGGAGGAAGTTTGCAAAAGGGTTCATGTAACATCCCGTTACCCATGTGAGGGCTAAAATTGTGAATTACGAGAATTATCGAGAAATCAGAAAGTACAATTCATGTTTATGCTAAATTTGACATGTACATTTTTGCACATTCATATAATTATACATGCATTCTTTGACATTTCTGGGTACAATTGAGTTGTTAAATATGATTAAAATGTGTTTTGGCAACTTTGGTATTATTTAGGATATTTTGGAATTTTTAGTGAATTTTGTGAAAAATCATGATGTTTGGGCCAATTATGGTGTGACACGTGGCATTTTATAATTGAGACAAATGGAAATAATAGACAGATGATAAATGGTTAATTAGTTGAGACAAATGGCTTGAAAGAGTGACGACATGTGTAAGGCATGCAAGTATTCACGAGTACGATGTTGAGTTAGGATTGATGCATTGTGAGTGACCTTCTCGGTGAAAAAAAAGAAAACACTTTGCATCCGAATATCAACTGTGAGACTCTCGGTGTTTTTAATCTATTCTCCTTGTTGGAATTCGTAGCCGAGTCAAGTAAGTTATGTTTAAGCTGGGTTTTGTTGTTGTAAATGATGCTTTTCAATGGAAATGAATGCATGCATGTGAGGTTAGAGAAGTTTGGTTTCGATGTTGAATAGAGTAGATGATTGATTTGAGAGTAGGAATTGTTAAAATGGTGTTGAATGAACTCTAGATTGGAAGATATGTATATACTCTGTTCGGGTTTTGAGAAAGCCGAAATGGTACATGCATGCATTGTGTCCATTGTTTATCGGTAGAAGTGAAGTTGATGTTTAAGTATGAATATTGGATTTTAAATTGTGTGTGTGTTGATGAGTTAAAAAGATGAGTTAGAAGAATTGTTTTGAGTGTGATCTGAGTTAATTGATGTGAGAATAAACATAGGAATGCAGACAACTGTTAAGAGGAAAACTGGGGAAGACGAGTTTCAGTAACCAGACGTTGCGACTCATTCCTTTTTGTACGTCGCGATGTGAAACGCACCTTTGAGCTCATCGCGGCTCATTCCTTTTGTACGTCGCTACGTGTGACTCACCCTTGAGCTTGTCGCGGCGACCATTGCAAGAAAATCCTGAGAAAAACTGATTTCTGGGCTGTACATCGCGACTTCACATTTTGTCCTCACCGCGGCGAAGTCCCTCCCTTGACAACTCGAACATACTTTAGTATTTTGACCATAACTTTTGATGTATTGATTCGTTGTAAATTAGAGACATAGGGCTACAACTTTTATGAAGAAATGTAGTTTTAATTATGTATATAAGGTTTTCACTTTTTGGTTGGAAGTTGAGGTAAGAATTCTGTTGGAACTTATGAGCTGTCTGAAATATTTTGAGTATATCTCTTCGTATACTGAACCAAATTAAACGATTTTGGTATCATTAAAAAGCTAAGAAATGGGAGAATAACTTTACAGAAGGAAGTTTTGTCTAATTTTGTTGGGCCCGGGCCCCGTATGTCCGATTCCCGAGGGCGGCCCCTCGGGCTGCGCCGGCGATCGGCGCTCCATATACCGTCAGACCCGATCCCAATATTTAAACATATAACCATTCAATTAACACATACATATACTCATACATGCTAGCAATTACACATGCATTGAAATACGAATGAAACTCATGCCATTAATATTCAACATCCTACAAAATCCATAACAAAGTTCAAATCCAAAATACATGAAATATGTTCCATGAGAGTATGCTCGGAGGGCCAAACAAAATACGAACTTATAACAAAGCTCCTAATTAACTCGAAGTTTCCAATGCCTCGCAAGATCAACAGTCAGCCTGTTCTGCACCTGAGGAGGGAAAGATAATGGGTTGAGCTACACAGCTCAGTGGCTAATATAATTATAGCCATTGGCAACTAGCACAAATCCCAGCATATGA
>JANPWT010000001.1:14876624-14890156 GCA_024678245.1 Erythroxylum densum
AACACAGAAACCGGGATAGAAAGAATTATTAGCATAGAACAAAGAAGACTTAGCGAATTTCTCGTTGAAATCAGCTTTGGTATAAATCATTCATAAATAAGATAAATTATAGCGTATGAATTGAAAGGATGCGCAATCTTTCAAACTTGAGTTTAAAATAATGACTTATGGTAATAGAAGCAGCTAGTAAACATCAAAGATGAGATTAAAGGTAAGTCATCATTGAGTGAGATTGAACTACTAAGGTTGTAACCTGCAAAGGTCAAAGTACAAATACGAACAATCTATGATATTTTTCATATTGGTAAAAGAAGTTAGTTGGCCTATGATGATTTGGCGTTGCCCAAGATATCTTTTTATTTTTTGGATGGTTTTTCACAAAGATTGAAAAAATGCAACTTCTTGGAGAGGATCTTTACTATTTTTGCAATAGCACACTTGAAACTAGAAATCACTAGTTTTTTTCTTAAGATGAGCTAAAGAAGGTAGTACACTTGGTTGATTTTGATGTAGAGTGAAATAAAACAGAGGATTATTTTTAAATTCCGAACTGCTAACTTTTTGTGCTACTATTTACGCTATATGAAAATGAAAACAAAAAAATCATGTCGTCTAATTAATGAACTTAAAATGAGCTAGAAGGGAAGGATACATTAAAAGGATAGGAGAGGTGTAAATAATAAGGTTTTTTTTTAAGATAAGGGCCTCCCATATGATTGTAATTCTTTTGTTATATGGTAAGCATGGTATCTGTGGGCCCGCGGTATATCTATTTAATTGTTCTTAACACACGTTTCAACTCGGAGGTAGACATTATTAAGCCGTTTGTGCCACCCTCTCTCTCCCTCTCTAATCGCGTTTCCATTTATCTCTCTCAGACTTTAAAAACTCAAACCTTGAAATCAATCTCAGCTCTACCGCCCGAATTCCAGCTCAATCCCTTCTATTCGACGGAGATTGAAGAATTGTAGCGCCATTATCGCGCTTCCAGGTAACAATCTACAATCCATTTCGTTTTTTTTTTATCTGGTTCTATTCTTAAATTTTCTTGCAACCGTTTCTTCAGTCCTTCAATCATTCATCCATCCTCTTCTGCTTTCGTTATTCGTTTGCACATCTTTTTTGGGTTTCTTTTTGTTTTTTGACTTGTATTACTTAATGGAGTTATGTGTGCACATAATCGTCACTTTTAGGGTTTGTTGGCCTTAGTTATAGATTATTGATGCAGTAGGAAGGAATCTTTTCGCTATATGTATGCGAGTAATGTATCAATCAATTGCCAGAAACTGCAAAATTTGTGAACTTGAGCAGTGGTATTTTTTCTTAATTGAAATAATACCCCTTATGCAATTTAACTAATTTTGTATTACAAGTTCCTCTCGATTTTACCGTGGAAGCTAACGTTTTCCTGTCTCCATTAAGACAGCTAAGGGTTTGTCTGAGCGCAGGCGGAAGAGGAAATGGCGCATAGATTGTTGAGGGATGTGGAGGCTGATGGTTGGGAACGCTCTGACTTCCCTATCATCTGCGAGTCTTGCCTTGGGGATAATCCATATGTCCGCATGGTATGATTCTTGTTATGGGGGATGTCATCATTGTCGTTTCTGTTTCAGAGATGAATATTTCAGTTTATGTATGCACGGATCTTATGGTTGGATGGGTGGATATGCAGACAAGAGCTGAGTTTGATAAGGAATGCAAGATATGTACACGTCCATTTACGGTTTTCCGGTGGAGGCCTGGCCGTGATGCAAGGTTTAAGAAGACTGAGATTTGCCAAACATGCAGTAAATTGAAAAATGTCTGTCAGGTCTGTCTTTTGGATCTTGAGTATGGTTTGCCTGTGCAAGTTCGGGATACTGCTCTTAGTATCGATTCTAATGACACCATTCCGAAGAGTGACGTGAACAGGGAGTACTTTGCTGAGGAGCATGACCGCCGGGTATGTTTACGATTATTTTGCAGTGTTAAATTTTTTTCAGTAGCTTTTTGTTTTTGTTTAAATCTGTATTTGGAGATACTTGACATATTGCATGTGCTACTCTCGCAAAACCTGTACTAGTTAGTGGACAGAATTTTGGTTGTATGTTTACTCTTCTAGATTATATCACTGTAACTTAGATGGGAGATGGTCAGATGATGCTTGTATATGGTTAATATGCCGAGTTTTCAAATTCATTTTTCATGGTTCCCTAGACAGCCTTTTTTGTGTTATGATATTGGTATTACTTTTGTTGTGTCCTTAGTCTTCGTATTTCTTATACCCCCTGGTTGTTTACTTGACTGGTATTGTTTGAAGTTGGGCATTATATACTGCTATTTGTGGTTGAAAATTGTTCATATTTTCATCTCCATGCATATATCCCCAAAACCTTGTTATCTTTTTCAGTGCAGGTCTAACGAATTCGGTGACTAAATATAGTATCTAACTAGAATTAAACTTGGTGCTTTGCACCGTTTTTTCCTCTAAATTTCATTTAAATATTTTATATTTTATTAAAAATAGATATGGTTAATTATATGATATGTAATTATTATTTTATTAATACAAGTATATAATATTTTTTATTGTAGTTCAATATCAATTATTATAATGTATATCAAATTAGTATCATGTTTTGTGTAGATAAATTTTACTTTTATATATTCCACGACATATTTAAAGGTTGAAAATTTTAATTACTTTAATTATTTATTTTAATAAAAGTAATAACTTTGCTAATAATTTATAAATAAATATTATATAAAATTAAAATAAAATTATTTAATTAATTAAATTTATAAAAAATTTATCTTTGAATTTTATCCAATATGTAATTATTATCAGTATTAAAAATATAACTATATTGACATTAACAACCAAGCATGTTTTTATTTTTATTTAGAAAACAAAAATTTTTACAAAAGAAACGACACAAAAAAAAAAAACAAATGTGAAACCAAATAGCCTCTTAGTAGATTAGTTATTCACATTTAAATAAAAATTTAAATTTAAATAACTGATCAAATTTCAAACTAAAAGCTTTTACTTTTGTGCGTATGTTTGATAATATGTATGCTTGATAAGTTGTATTATCTTAATTTAATTCTTATCAACTCTTGCTGAAAAACTATAAGAAACTGAATTGATATCAATTACTTTTTAATAATATTTAACTAATAAAAATATAAGAGTATCAATATTATCTAATAAGAAATATGATACAAAATAGGGTTAATTATAAAAAAATTTCAAACTTTACTCAATTTTGTAATTATAACTTGAACTTAAAAAAGTGACAATTAAGTATTCAAACTTTTAATTTTTTTCAATTCTACCCCCGCGTTGATATTTCTGGTAACGTTGCTAACGTAGCTTGCCACGTAAGACAGAGATCCTAAACTCTTATACACGTTAGACTTAATTAATCTAAGTAATTAAGTTTTGTTAAGTTGTTTAACTAAACTACGTCATTTTTAGACAAAGAAAGCTCTGGGGAGGCATTTTAGTGTCCTCCAAATCCATTGACTCGTAGAACTTGTCATCATTGTTGTTTCTCTCATTCAAATTCGACACTTGAGAAAACAACAAAGAACCCTCCAAGCTCTTCAATTTTCTCATCAGGAACATCAGGTAGCGACTTCCTTTTAATGCACTTCACATATTCTCCCACCACATGCACTTTAAATATAAACCCACCAAGACTCTGCCATACAATTAGCAGCTTTAGCTTGTTAAACCCCTCGTTGTTGAAGGTCAACGTCATTTTGTGCGACTTCACGTTGCCATCGTAAATCATCGGATACTTGAGAAACTCCCAAGCCTGGGAATCAAACAATGTTTCCTTGTCGTAAATCACAATATTTTTTGGAATTCCAAAGGAATTGTCCCCATACTCGATCTTTAGCTCCGAGTCCACTTGAAGCATCGATATTCAGTTTTGAAGGTGCTCAATGGCGGACAATGAGTCAATGAAGACGACTCTACGGTTCTGCCACTGGAACTCATCCAACTGTCGCTTCCAATTCTCGTCATACATCTTATGAATAACACAATCGAACGTTCCCTGCTAATTAATTTAGTTTCATTAAGTTTCCAACAATCTAAATCAAAACCCCAGTTTACCACCCTAGGTATCTCTTTACACGAACTGAGTTTGGTGCGAGCACTGAGTTTGATTTAGGGTTTTCTTCATCTAAAAACGTTAAACAATTTAATGAAACTTAAACTAGTTAGTTTAATTAAGTCTGACGTGTATAAGTGTTTAAAGTTTCTTTTTTATGTGGCAAGCCACGTTAGCAACATTAATGGAGATACTAATGTCAGGTTAGAATTAAAAGAAATGGAGAGTTTAAGTATTTAATTGCCACTTTTTTAAGTTCAGGCCATTGTAAAATTGAGTAAATTTTATTATTTTTTTGTAGTTAACCTTAAAAATATTATAACAATAATTTAAACTTACATAGAAGTATAATTTTTTCATGTGTTTTTTCAATTGTGGAGATGTAAATGGTATCGATAGATGTATGGAAAAAAAAATCTAAGAATCCCCTAAAAAATGCATGTATAATTATTAGCTACAATGTATAACTTTGACAATTGTGTGAAAAATTTAAAAATTCATTTATTGTAAACTTAAAAGTGTTACTTAAAAAGTATAGTACACTTTTCATAGGGGAGAATAATTATGGTAATCCTGGAAATACATGATAGTATTTGAAGTCAATTGCACTTTTTATAAATAGATGTGAATTTTTTACTTTTATGTTATATCTTAATTATGATGATAAAAGTACTTGAATAACTTTTTTATAGAACATATGTGAAAAATAGTTATGAGAACCTTATCATAAGTACCTGTCTTTAATAAATATGATAACCTTTTTATAATACATATTAAAAATATTTTTACATCATACTTTAGTTTTTGATAACATATATTAAGTTGTAATCTATAATGGTTTTTTTTCATCAAAATGTATTATACATTTCGAAAATGATTAAATGTATAATTTTAATATGATATATATTTAATGTGCATATATTTCAAAGTAATTAAAATATACTTGTAATTATGTTTGATATTTATGTATTAATTTTGATTTGATAATTGATGTACTCAAAATTTAAAATGACTAAAATACCTTAAGAATGAGAAATATTTGATGAATGTGAGCTAAATGTATTACTTTAACATCATAGGTACTTAATGTGCACATCTTTTAAAATAATCAAAGTTTATCAATAACTAAGCATCTTTGCTATTTTTGATTGATTTTGATTTTATAAATAGATATTTATTTTCTTAAAAATTAATGTTAATTAATTTAATGTATTTCTTGTGGAATTAATTTCATCAAAATTTGTCACATGATATATATAGATAGATAGAGAGAGAGAGAGAGAGAGACAGAGAGAGATTAGCAATTAGGATTATTTTCCTATGTTCTTCGGTTTGCTTCATTTAGATATGCAGATGTGAGCATGTTATTGTTCTATATTAATGTGACTAAAACTTAAGTGGTTATTGCAACGATGCAGGCTAGAGCAGGCATAGACTATGAATCTTCATATGGAAAGGTAAGGCCAAATGACACTATTCTAAAGCTACAAAGGACGACACCATACTATAAAAGAAATAGAGCACATGTTTGCAGTTTCTACATACGTGGTGAATGTACAAGAGGCGCTGAGTGTCCTTACAGACATGAGATGCCTGTAACTGGGGAATTGTCACAGCAAAATATAAAAGATCGTTACTATGGGTAAGCGCAAAATTTTAGGTTTCTTTCTGGCTATATATATTGAAGAAAGAAGACGAAGTAATTCTTCCTTAATTTTCTGAACTAGAAATATATAGGATAGTACATACCTAATTGCCTCCTTCAATTAAGAAGAATTTATTTATTCTCTGAGTAATAAAATCTCAACTAATTAATAGAATATCAACTAATTATCTATAGAGAATAAGATAATTAGCTAATTATTTCTATAATATCAACATTCCCCCTCAAGTTGGTGCATAGATATTGATCATGCCCAACATGCTTACTAAGAACTCAAAATTCTGTCTTAGTAGCCCTTTAGTGAAGACATTAGTAGTTGCTTTTGTTGTCGGTACAAATGGTATGCAAATGAGTCCACTTTCAAGTTTTTCATTTATAAAAGGTCTTTCAATCTCCACATGCTTAGTCTGATCATGTTGAATTGGATTGTTGGCAATACTAATACCTACTTTGTTATCATAAAACAACTTCATTGGGTGCTCCATTGGTTTCTTAGTTCTTCCATTACTTTTTTAAGACAAATTATTTCACAAATTCCTTGAGCCATTGCCCTATATTTTGCCATCGCACTACTTCTGGCTACCACAATTTGTTTTTTTTACTCTTCCAGGTTACTAGATTTCCTCACAAATGTGTGCAATACCCAAAAGTTGATCTTCTGACAGTAAGAGATCCTGCACAATTTGCATCAGCGTAGGCTTCAACTCTCCTTTAATCACTTTTCTTGAAAAATAATCCTTTCTGTGGAGTTTTCTTTAAGTAACTTGAGATTTTGTACACTGCTTCTAAGTGTTCTTCATAAGGAGTATACATAAACTGACTTACTACACTGACAACAAAGAAAATATTTGGTCTTATGTGAGATAAATAGATTGGCTTTCTTATTGGTCGTTGATATTGACCTATATCTACTGGAATTGCTTCCTTAACTTCACTCGACTTTGAGTTGAATTCCATAGGAGTATTTGATGGTTTACTTCCACTCATCCCATTTTCTTCCAAAAGGTCTAGGATATATTTTCGTTGGGTGACTACTGTGCCCTTCTTAGATCTAGCAATTTTCAACCTTAAGAAGTATCTAAATAACCCCATGTCTTTGATTTCAAACTCCTTTGAGAGATTCTCTTTAAGAATTTAAATTTCCTCAAAATCATTGCCAATGAGGATAATGTTATCTACATACACAATTAGAATCACAGTCCTTCCTTTTGTAGAAGTTTTTATGAATAGAGTATGATCAGATCGACCCCTATAAGAAATCTTGAGACTTCACAAATTTTGAGAATCTTTTAAATGCCTTTGGTGATTGTTTTAGCCCATATAAAGATTTTTTTGAATTTACATATCCTTTTTTCGAAACTTTCACTAAATCTTAAGGTAGGCTCCATATACACCTCTTCTAAATCTTTATCCAGGAAGGCATTTTTCACATCCAGCTGATGTAAAGTACAATCTAGATTAATTGTTATAGAAAGCAACGCTCTCAGAGTATTTAACTTAGCAACAGGTGAAAAAGTTTCTAAATAATCTATGTCATGGGTTTAAGTAAACCCCTTAGTAAGAAAGCGAGCCTTATATCTTTTCAGTGGTCCATCATAATTTTATTTTATAGTGAACACCAATTTACATCCAACCAGTGTTTTCCCACTTAGAAGATCAACTTCCTTCCACGTTCTATTTTTCTCCAAAGCTCTCATTGTCTCTAGGACTGCATCCCTTTAATTTAGAATATTTAGAGCCTCTTGTATATTCTGAGGAATGGAAACATTGGATAACTTAGAAGTTAATACTTGAAATGATGGAGATAGACTTTGATATGATAAAAAGTTATACAAAGGATATTTGGTTCAAGTTTTAGAACCTTTACTAAGAGTAATGGGTAAATCTAAGGTTTCATCCGAGTTTGGAATAGATATTAGTTCAGTGATACTGACTCAATAGAAATAGATTAAAACTGAGATTTACTTGGTTGGTCTCCAATTCTGGATTTGTTTCCAGGTTAGACTCTTGACCATGCTACAAGTTTTCTGTGATTTTTTGTCGTTTTGGATATTTTCTCAACTTTCCCTTTAAAATGATTTCCATCTTATCTTGCACACATTTCATTATTTTATTGAGATTGAATTTGTAAAGGCATTGAAGATGAATCCTTATTTTCATTGTTTGAGACACCATTAGTGTTTGAATCAGAATTATAGAAAATATCTATCTCATTGTCATAAATATCAAAAAACAAATTTTCATTACGTTTCTCCCCCTAAAGATGAGGTGAGAAAAAAAAGGTTTATCTTAAAAAAAGGTGACATTCGTGGAAATAAAAAACCTTTTGATTATTGGATCAAAGCATTTGTACCCTTTTTGAGTGGAAGGATAACCAACAAAAACACATTTTCGTGCTTTGGGATCAAGTTTTTCCCAATTGTTGTCATGAATATGAACAAACGTAGTACGCCCAAACATTTTAAGAGGGAGATCATGTGATGATTGAGATGAAGGAAAACATTTATTAAAACAATTAAGAAGTGTTTGAAATTTTAAATCTTTTGAAGGCATCCTATTGAGCAAATATGTAGCTGTTAGGAAAGTCTCACCCCATAAGTACAGTATTAGTTGAAAATATTAGAGATCTTGCAATTTCTAATAGATGTTTAATTTTTCTTTGTACTATTCCATTTTGTTGTGGGGTGTCTGTACATGAGCTTTGATGAATAATACCTTTTTCAACAAAAAAATTCCTTAAAACCTTGTTGAAGTATTCTTTTCCATTTTCGCTTTTGAAAACTTGAATTCTAGTTTGAAACTGTGTTTGGATCATGTTATATAAAATTTGAAAAACCCTCTCAACATTTGACTTCTCATTGAGTAAAAATAACCAAATGATTCTAGTGTGGTCATCAATAAAAGCTATAAATCATCTCTTTCCAGTTATTGTTTTTATTCTCGAAGATTCTCAAATATCAATATGGATTATAGCAAAGTGTTTTGTGGCCTTGTAAGGTTATGCTTGGAAAGATGTTCTCTTTATTTGTAAAAAACTTCGGAAACAAATATGTCATATGATGGAAACTTGGATGTCCAAATCTAAAATGCTATAACATAATTTTATTCTCACGAAATATTGAAATAGTATTAAGATAAGTTCTCTGGGAGTCACTATTTGATTCATATCCATTTTCGAAGAAATAGGGACCTCTAACTTGTTTAACATTGTCAATCATCTTCACCGTGTTTAAATCTTGGAATTGACAATCACATGAAAAATTAGCTTGACAATTTTGGTCAATAGTTATTTTACAGATTGACAACAAGTTGCAGGACAATTTAGGAACATGAAGAACATTGTGGAGTGTTAGACCAAGGGAAAGAACAATTGATCCTTTCCCATTTATTGCTGAGTAGGAACCATCTGATATTTTTTCTCTTTTATTTCCTGCACAAGGACTATAAGAAGAAAACAATTTAGAGGACCCAATCATATGATCTGTTGTCCCAAAATCAGTTATCCAAGAATGATCTGAATTGACACTGAAACAAGAGGCAATTAGATAATTACCTTTTTAAACTAAATAACAGGGAGGATTTGGATTGGAGAAATTTTGAGAATGAAAAAATTTTCAAAATTGTTCTATCTGTTCTTTTGTGAAAGATTGTGTGCCATAAGACATTTTAGGCCTAGATTCAATAGTGTTGGCATGGAAGGTACGGTTGTCTCTGAATTGTTTTTTCTTCCAATTTTTTGACTTCACATGAATTTTCCAGCATGTTTCTTGGGTGTGTGAATCCCGTTTATAGTGATCACACCACATCTTTTTTTTGTTTTTTCTCTCTCCCTCAGTCTCTATTCCTTTCGACATGAATGCAGAACCTTCAACCTTTGATTTGGTGTTTTCAATCATCATTTTCCGCCTCATCTCCTCTCTCTTTACTTTCGAGAAAACCTCTTTGATAGAGGGTAAAGGCTTTCTTCCCAAAATTCGGCCTCTGACCTCATCCAATTCTGGATTCAATCTTGCAAGAAAATCATAAACTCTACCATTTTCTTCCCATTTTTATGTCGAACACTGTCCTTTGGATAGTCCTAGTCATCTTCATAACATAAGTCCAATTCTTGCTACAAAGTTACAAGTCTATTATAAAACAATGTAACGTCACGGTCTCCTTGCTTGGCCTTTCATAGCTTTGTTTTAAGTTCGAAAATTTGAGAAGAATACATCTCTCAAACCGCATCCCATACATCTTTAGCTGTTGGTAGAAACATATGAGGTTTTCTGATTATAGGTTCCATGGAATTAATCAACCAAGATGTGATCAAAGAATTTTGAGACCTCCATATTGTCATATTTGGAGTCAAATACTCGAGTTTTCCTTTACTGTCAATGGCCAACTTTATTGTTTGCGACCATTGCAGGTAATTATAACTATTCAACCTGTGATTCGTCAATTGAAAAGGCAAATTTGAGCCAAGAAGATCACAATTACATTGTAAGTTTCTTGTCATAACACCGAGATTAGTCAGATTGGAACTGCTGAAATCATTGTTCGAGGATGAGAAGTTTCTCCGTTAGCCAGTCATTGCTAAGCGATAGTCCATTTAGGACTGATTTGAATAAAGAAAGGAAAAAATATTATAAAAGAGTCGTGACTTTGATACCATACAGAAAGAAGACAGTAATTCTTAATTTTTTTGGTGATAGTACAAGGAATATATAGGACAATACAACTCTAATTATTTCTTTAAATTAAAAAGAATTTATTTATTCTCTAAGTGATAAAATCTCAAGTAATTAATAGAATATCAACTAATTAATAGAGAATAAAAAATAATTAGCTAATTATTTATATAATATAACATATATATACTTTGATGTTGGATAATTTTCAATGGAGATGCTTAAGTATGCTTCTGATTAATGGTTGATATAGTTTTCCAGCTGCCGGAATGGGCAGATAAGCATAAGATATGCAAATAATAGGGCTTCATCTGATACTTATTGTGCTCATTTCATTTGATAACTTCTGCAGAGTGAATGATCCAGTTGCTTTGAAGCTACTCAATAAGGCTGGTGAGATGCCTTCACTTGAGCCTCCTGATGATGAAAGCATTAGAACACTGTATGTGGGTGGGCTTGATGAACGAATTACGGAACAGGATCTTAGGGACAATTTTTATGCCCATGGTGAAATTGAGTCCATAAAAATGGTGCCTCAACGTGCAATTGCGTTTGTAACATACACCAACAGAGAAGGTGCAGAGAAGGCAGCTGAAGAGCTCGTCAACAAACTAGTTATCAAAGGTCTTAGACTGAAATTGATGTGGGGTAGACCGCAAGCACCTAAACCTGAGTCCGAAGCTTCAGATGAAGCTAGGCAGCATGCAGCAATGGCTCATGGTGGAATGTTGCCTCGGCAAGTTATATCTCAACAACAAAACCATTTACATCCACCTGGCACTCAGGACCAACCTCCACCGATGCACTATTTCAACATTCCACCTCCCCCTCGTCAGGAAAGAGCTTATTATCCATCAATGGATCCTCAACGTATGGGGGCACTTGTACCTTCCCAAGATGGGGCATCAGGATCCAGCGAGAACAAGTCTGGATTAGAGAAGCAGCAAGGCCAGCTTTATCCTTACCATGGTATGCCAGCTCCGCCCGGACAATATCAGCAGCAGGGTCATGGGTCGCATCATCTACCCTATTATCCATCGTATGGTTATTTGGTGCCCCAGCAACCTTACCAACAGTACCCTCCCTCATATCCCGCATCTTTGCCCCCTCCACATACAACCCAACAGTATCAGCATACTGTGCCACCACCAAGGACTGCACCTCCTGCCTCAGGACCATCTGGGCAGCCACCATCAGGATCTGGAACTGCATCATCATCTCAGCAATAAAAATGATGTATTGACTTGTTTTTGTTCTATTCTGTGAGAGTACTGTTTGTTTGTTGCTTTCAGAGATCATTCAGTTTCTTCATAGACATCTGATGCTTTAATTATCTGAAACAGGTAAATCTTTGACGAACACAGTAAGATGCTTTCTGGAAATTTGAGTTTGACTGGTTGGAATTATGTGTCATTTAAGAATATTTATAGGCTATGGATGTTAATAAACAATTAATGGATTGTGCTTATGATGTGCTAGATGGGGTGGATTCATGCAGGACGACTCATCCCTTTGCAATGCATGTTTTAATAAAATACCTTGTATCAAAATTTCATAGGAGTTTTGCAGGTGTCTCTGTCTTGGGCTTGGTTATGTAGAGTTGTCTGATTCTAATATAGTTTGTCTTGTAACACTTGTCAGGCGGTAACACGATCAGAGAGGAATCATAACGAGGTTGATCTGCTAGTCAATGTACTTATTGGAAGCCGTGTGGAACAAGAAGGCCTATTAGCTCAGTTGGTTAGAGCGTCGTGCTAATAACGCGAAGGTCGCAGGTTCGAGACCTGCATGGGCCAATTTGTACTGTTTTCCATATTTTATATAAATAAACCAAAATTTGGAAAATAAAATTATCAAACGGACCACAAGCCTCAGGCCAAGACACTACACTCCACCACCACCTTTTTAAGTATATCCCCGCCTTCAAAGCCACCATTCCTCGCTGTACCTCTGCACACTCTCATAAATTTCATTCCTATTCAACAAGTTCCTCCAATGTCTGACCTAATCAGATGGTCCCTCCAATACCGCCGTCGAATCCAACACTTCCTTGCTTCTCCACCGCCGCCGCCTGAGTCATCACTACCTCCTATGATCTCCATGAGACTCCATCTTGTCCAAGAGGCCTCGCTTCGTGTGACTTCGGAGTTTGAGAGGGAAGTTCCTTGTTTTTCCATAAGGTATCTTGCAAGTTGTTTGAAAGCTTGGCAACAGTCAAATTCACCTTCGAGAACAACAACAGAGGAGAAGTCTCTGAACCCCATCTGTCATTCTCTTCTAAGCTGCTGTCTCTTCGTTATGATCTTGAAGACCATAATGCCCTTGTTAAGGCCTCCTTCGATGTCGGTCCCAGCTTGCACTTCAAGGCTGCTCATGACGTAAAGGCTCAATTTTTAATCTCTCCCACGTCTCTTGAGTGTTTGTAGGTGCTTGTTGCTGGTTTTGGGAGTTTGGACACGTGGACGATACGAGTTTGTTTGTTTTTGCTTTCGTGTAATTTGGCAGCGGTTTCGAAATATGGGATGTGGCTTCGCACTCAAACCCTCTATCTTATTTTATTGAATTTTAGTTATTTATTTTTGTAGATCTTATATAAATGAATGATTAAGATTTAATGACATAAGGTAGGGGCAGAAAAAGAGAGACAGAAGATTACGTCAGGTTAATAAACATTTTTTTACTACAAAAATTATTTAAAAAACCAGTGTTTAATTATAAAATAAAAAATACTTCTTCAATAGATATGAATATTTTGGGAACCAAAATATAACTTTTTAAGAAGCTCAAATTCAAAACTTCTCCAAAAAAGTACTTTTTCAGATAGATTTTTCAGATCAATTAATTAGCCTATTTTTTTAGTCTCTGTTATCCTTATATTTTACACATAATTCTTACAATATTCACAAATTTATCTTTACATTTATTTTGAGAGTTATATAATATTATTTGACTTTCTATATGTTTTAATATTTATTTTTGATATTAGTTTTACTTATAATCTGTATAAAATATTTGGTTATATATATTTTCATTTATGTTTCATATAGTTTAAAATTATATAATAATTAATATATTGTGCTTTACATATTGTTTAAT
>JANPWT010000001.1:14961520-14972449 GCA_024678245.1 Erythroxylum densum
AATCGATTTAATTAAGTTAGACTTAATTATAAAGTTTGAGAAATTTTAGGGATCAAATAAGAGATATTTTGATTTTATTAAAATTAAATTAAATTAATTAAAATTAGAATTTGATTTTAATTATAATTAAAGAAATTTAATTTTAATGAAAGATTGTCATAATTTTTCTATTTAAAAGGGAAGAGCTTTGTAGAAGTTAGTGCTTTTGTCTTCTTCCTCTCAAAACAATTTAGAAATTGCTCTATGGATACTATCAAAGACTGGACAAGTGGATAGCTCATGATCGATTAATCAGAAAAAAGATTCAAAGATTTTTTTTAGAAAACGAATAAAGTACGATTTCTAAATCGAATTTTGTTTTATTCAAATTTAATCAATTATTAAGATTTGATCGGAAATCGTGATTCAATCATGGTTGGATTCTAACAAAAATTACAAACATGAAAATTTGAAAAGATGTGAGGCTATTCATAAAGTGATTTTAACAAGATTTAAAATGAGATTTACCAATTAGCCGCAGCTTAATTCAGTTAAATCCACCTTCGACGGCCATACAGTCAAGCCAAGCCCAATAGGTGCAAGGCTCAAACATGCTACTGTAATCCTTCTAAAAGTCCTAAAAACCTTTGGTAACTACTGTTTAACTTGGGTATATACGACCTGTCGTAACCGGTTGTTATGAACTATAGCCGAAACGATAAACGGACGACTTTTAACCGGGAGCCACTCAATCGCCGTCACGCCGGCGAATATGAACCCCGATGAGCAGGGCAGGGAAAGGAAACAAGAAGAAGAAAAAGATTTGGACTTTGAGATTGAAAGCGGAAAACAGGATCACGATCAACAACAACAAAGACAACATGTCGGTGACGAGACTGTCTTGCAATTTCTGGATTCAGTCGACAGCTATTTAACCCTTCTCGATTCGTTATCTTCTACGCTCCGTCAGGTACATTTATCGTCTACGGTTCAAATTCCCTTGTGCAATTCGGAGGAAAGTTGATGAGAGACTGTTTTCAGGGATGGTTGGACTTGGCAAGTGCTCGACATTCAATGGGCACTTCGCGTGTCAACTCTGTGCTGTTGGACCTCACATCTCACTCTGCTTCTACATCATTTTGTGTCTCTCAAGATCAAGGTAACCCCTTTTTCTCTCTCTTTTTATGGCTCTCTCAGTATTTCGGTAACTCATCTCTTGTTGAGTAGGCTCCGCTGAGAAACAACCTCACTTTGAGTTACGCAAATGGTCCTCATCACAAAGTCCCGAAGATGGTAACTTGCGTGAAGAATCTGACAACCTACGGCTACGTCGTCAGGGCAGTTCTCCATCTGGTAGTAAAGTATTTTCTTTTGGTATTGACTCAAATCTATTGTAGTTGGTCATTTGGAAAATTGGTACCGTACCCATGTATTAAAATGGTTCCTTTGAGTTTATGCGTGAATGTACTTCTAAAGGATTGGATCATCGGGACTGAAATATACCAAAGTCGAAATCTTTTCATTATTTTTCGCTCCTAATTTTTGTCATTTTTTCTTATTGGCTAATGCACTTTCTCTGACATTGTGTGCAGACGAGAAAGCCTCTAGAGATGGATCTCCCCTAAAGGCTGATGACCAAGTGAGTGTCCTTCAACTCTTACACTTCTCTTGGAAATTTTCGTATATGATATGAAAAATTTGAAATTAGCACTTACTACTACAAGATTGAGATTGCTTCCCTGATGAATATGGGGTTACAACTTGGCTACCTCTTTATGAGATTGAACTTATGGACTTGATTTCTTACACTTCTAGGTTCAGAAGGAGCGATCCAAGTCCCTTTCTGTGTTTGGAACTTTGGTTTCCCCAAAGCTTCGATCGGCCCAATTATCATTTGAGACAGGTACAGAAGTGAACTCCAAAAAAAAAAAAAACACTCACGATGCTTCATGCTTCAGGATGCTATTCTAAAGATAATAATGCTATGCAGCACTGGAGATGCTTGTAGAAATAGCCAACAAGCGATCAACAATGCTATGTACTTTTGATCAACTTTGCAACTAATGGTAAGTTACTGAGGATGTATGGAATTTGTGCCCTGGTTTCTGCAACTGTCTTCTTTTTGTTTCAAGCTTACACTTCTTTACAATATAGTAGGACATGTATGAGCATTTAAAGTTAAGCAAGAATTTTGTGCATGTTTAACATGTCTGTCAACTTTTCTTTACTGTCTTGGTACCAATGCAACAACATCTCCTCACTTTTTTGGGTGTTGCGATTAGCAATATAGTTTCTTTTCTTGCATGAAAGTTGTTCATAACAAATGCTTCAAAAGTTCTGATTTCTTTTTCTTCTGTTTCTACTTTTTCGGTCATCAGGATGAGTAATATATCTGCCAGTTGGTTTTAAATATTTTGGGAAAGGCTTATAAATCAGGCTTTTACAGTGAAAAATGGAGCCAGTGGTAGCAACTTGATTGGGGAAGGATTCTTTATCGGACTTTTCTCTTCCTCTATGGATGTAGGACATATTCTTTCCCCAGAGACTTTTCCCTCCATCATTGCTTGGTTCTTCTTGATGTTGTTGCATTCGGTGCACTTTACATTTGTTTTTACAGCAAGGCCTGCTCCTTTGTATGACAGTTTTGGTTGGGGGTAAGAAAGAGGAGGAGAATTTCATAAATTTCAACGTAGTCCCAATGAAAGATGGTGCTTCTTTTTTAAATTTTTACAACTGTTTCTAATATAGAGGCACAGAATGAGATTGATCAACAGAAAGTTAAGAACCTAATCTTGTCTAGCATATATTTTGCATTCTCTGTGTGCGTTTGGCCTTGACGAAAATGGGGATAATGGAAGGTTGAGCTTCATATTGATAGGGCCATGGTTGTTCCTTAAATAGAGGTTTACTTGAATGATGTCTTTGATACCGCGGTGATTAGTTGGATATTCTTTTGACTTTTAGAATACAGAGTACTAGAGGGAAGATCTTGTTGATTTCTGTTAGAATGTTATGGTATTAATGCAAGGAAATACTAATGCAACTTTCTTTAGGAATTCAGGGGCTTCTTTACTTCTACATTACAGCGTCTCTGCAATGTAGAAGTAAAGATATGCATTTTAGGGGTGTTAGTTAACAAAATTAATATTCATTATTAGTAACATGAAGATATGGAAATTATGTCATTTGTTTTAATGCTATTTGAATATTTTATTTAGATTAATATAAATATTATATAATAAGTAATTATTTTTACTAATATAATTATATATTTAGAACATGTGCCTTTAGTTTTATTTAATTTACAATCAAATGTTTCATAGATGTAAATTTTAATTTTATAATGTTAAATAACATTTTAATATCTTTATAGCAATTATATTTTATAGAAAAAGTTAAAACAGTTGAATATAATTAAGTATAGATCAATTTTATAGTTATAAATGTGCTATTATTATAATAAATCTAAATTTATTATTAAAAATAATCAAATTAATTTCTTACTATTCATATTTAAATATAAAAATTCAAATAAATTTAAGTAAATTGAAGCTAAAAGTTGTTATCTTTTCATGTTGTTTTAAAGTTTCTTTTCATATATTTAATAAGATACATGTTTGGTAAATTACGATTCATACTAATTAACTTTTAGTAATATGTAATAAATAAAATATTAATAATCATAAAATAATAATAAAGATAATGAACTATATAAAATGTCAAGTCTTTAAAAATCTTTTAAAAATTTTAATTAAGTATTTAAACTTTTAAAAATAAATAATTTAATTATCTCTATTAACATTTCATGGTTTGACTAAAAAAACACTTGAATATTAACATCTAAAGGGGTTACATGACTACTTTTTGCATCATTATTGAGTATAAAATAAGTGACTATATATGGCTCAAAAACTATGTTTGCAAGGACTGGTTCTTTTAAATATCAATCTTCATATACTCTGTCAATTCATATTAGTAAACACGTTAATGAAAAAGAAATGTCTAATTTTTACCTAATTGAAAAAAATTTAAAGGTTAGATATTAAAGTAAAAAAATATAAAAGCTTTTACACTTATAATTCATTATTCTTAATAAATAAGGTAAAAGACATAACACTGGTGATTTAAATAATTAAATCTTTAAAATTCTTATAAAAACTCTTTATATTATTTAGTTTATAAAAAATTCCTTCACTAAGACTTTAATTAAAAAAAAACGACAAAACAAGCATGACATGAGCATCACATATCGATTAATTAAATATTGTTGATATGATGACTTAATTTAACTCTTAAATTTGATCTTAACTAATTAAATTAGATCTAAATTGATAATATATAATAAATTAAAATCAAATTGAACTAAATCAATTGAGTTTAACTAGGTTAGGTTATCATGTCGATAATATTTTATTAGTCCACAAGTAATACTCATATTATTTATATTTCATCATTATCTTTTAATGAAAGTTTTTTTATTAAAAATCATAAGATCTTTTTTGAGAATTTTAAATCCTATAGTTTTTAAAAGTTACTAAAATATAGGGAAGCCTTATATCTTTTACTCGTAATAAATGTGATATGAAATTGCCACTCTTTTATGTAATAAATATTAAAAAAACTGAAAAAGTTTCCTATAAATGCAAATGGTATTTATATATTAAAAAAAGTAAGGATACGAATGAATGAAGAATTTATAATTATTAAATGCAATGCATAATTTTGAAGAAGCATGTAAATATTTAAAAGTATTATATTATAAATTAAAAAAGACCTACTTTAAAAGGTTCAAAGTTTGTAGAGTTAAATACAAAAAATAATTATATCAATCATTAAAATAAGAGAGGATAGTCTATAGTGTAAATTTTGGTTATTATAATTCAATGCTATTTTTAAAATTTTATGTAGTACTTTAATTGTTATAAAAGTAATATTTTACAAGTTTAAAATTAAATTCATTTTTAACCATACAAGTATATCATAATTATAATAATATTACCATAAGCAAATATATTTAATAAATAAGATAACTTTCTTATATACATGTATAATATTTTATGCCATACAATTAATACTAATTTTATCATGTATTGTTTAAAACGATTAAAAGATTGAAGCAACCTTATATTGATCAAATGAATATATTTATTTAACATAATTTTCTTCCTATTTTATCTTTTTAAAATTTGTTTTGAATAGATATAAAGTGAGGAAATATAATACATTGTATCATGTACATTTATTTAGCATAATTTATAGTATTTTTATTTTGAATAAATATAAAGTAAAAAAATACATTATATTATAAATCTTCTTTCAATAATATATTTATATTTTATAAAATGAAAAAGAGTTCTTTATTATTGTATAAATAAAATATCTATTCAAAACTTCGATATTACAAATGCATTATATATCTTTTTTTATCATAAATATATTATGAAAATATAAATGTGCCTTAATTTTATAAATATTTTTTTTGAATAATTAATATTTTCTTTTTTATAAATATTAATTTCATATAAAAATAAAATAGAACCAATTTCGTTAAGATGTCATGTGTCAAATATCGTTGAAAATAACTATGCTTTATATATGTAGATTATGCAATAAATTGCCAAAAAGGCGCGTCCTGACACAAACGTTTCAGTTAAAGAACAATTTCTCTAAAGAATTCCATTAATAAATTGGTATCATTCCATCATTTGGCATTATGCTTGTAAATCAATAGGAATGACTATGTTCCATGGATGTGTCTAAATTGAGATGTTTTTAATGGGTCAATTTATGAGCTAAATTAGACATCGTTTTGTTTAGAAGAGTTAGCCTTACAATTCTCTCCACACTCAATTAAAAAATATTATTTTATATTTATAATTTTTAAAAATTATTTAAAAAGATTAGTAAAACTGCCGAAGGTCCAACCCATCGCGATCCTAAAATGAAAGGATCCCTTGTCACAGTATATGGACATGCAACCAGGTTTTTGCTTCTCTTCCAATTTACAGGACAAATATTGGAGATTAATTTTAAAAATTTTGTATAGGAATTCAACTAAGGTTTTTGATGGACTTGGATGTAGAATTTACACTGAAGTTTTGCGGTTTGGTCTTCCAAATTAGAACGTAGCCCCTTTTTTTTAGAGTTTTCCGTAACTTTCTGTTTTCTCTTTGATGATGGGATTTCATAAAAAATTGAGGGTATGTTTAATTTGGGGACCATAATTATTTATATTAAATGTACCCTCAATTCTTTTTTGAAATCCCATCATCAGATAGAAAACAAAAAGTTACGAAAAATTATAGAAAAAAGGAGCTATATTCTAATTTGGAAGAGAAAACCGCAAAACTTCAGTGTAAATTTCACAATAGATTCAAGTATGCTTCCACTTTATTTTATTATTGATGATTTGATATGAATCGATCATGTGTTTTAAAGGGATTAAAATCCCTACAAGTGGTATCGGAGCCAATTCATAATTAGGTCATCAAGAATGGCTATTTGGTTTTCTTTTTATCTTCCATATTTGAGTTCTTTTCGATTCTTTTCTGTATATCTCGTTATTGCATGTACAGTGATTGATAGTCTCATAGTTGTCTCATGGTTTTGATATCTTGATTTTCGTATATGTATTGGGTGATAACTCCTTGACTTGCAAAATGAAGCTTCTGGCAACGCAAGCCCCCGTAGCAACGGTCTGTAGCATCCCTTCCCCAGATTGGATCATGATTTGCTGCTTTGACGGGACAAGACTTCATGGCGATAGACAAGACCCATGCAGAGCCGTTAGTGTTTACGAGCAGAGGCTTGGGCCAAAGCCTCCCAGTTGGGGCTCTCAACAATGCCAAGGCTCCCACCACGCCCAAGGCTGGCTCTCCAGACGCTGGGCCACTGCATAAACCCAACAAAGGGTCCAGAGGCCAGAAGGCCAAACAATCCTAGCCCATCCGTGGGCACCCCAGTCCTAGTATAGTCAGTGTAGAGGAGAAAGCCCAACCTCGTCAAATCCAGCCCACCAAACAGGCCAACATCGTCACAGTAGAAATTGCTTTACACTCTAAAATGATTTGAGACAGTCAATTCCTCGAAGCTCGGGAACTGGAAGTTAAGGGGCAGCTCCAAAATATGGAAGGTCTTGAGAACCAAGTGGGGCCCAGTTTCACAAAAAAACTCCCAATTCCTCACCAGAAGGAACCTCCTGACATCGATATCAGTATCGCCCTGCCAGAAACTACAGATCCAAAGGAACACCTAAAGCAGCAGACACAGCAGTCCATGGGTGAGGCGTCCAGTGACACTCCTCTACGAGGTACCGGTTCTAGTTAATTTCCTTTTATATCGATACTGATTTGGAATTGTCAAGGAGCTGGGGGGAAGAGCTTCCATGCTATCTTTCGTAATTACCTTAGTCTTTACCAACCGGGGCTCCTGGTCCTCCTGGAAACTCGGATTAGCTGTTAGAGGGCCCACACGATTATTCAATCGTTGGGGTTTGACTACTCTTTCAGAGTAGATGCCGTAGGTTTTTCCGGGGGGATTTGGCTTTTATGGAAAGCCGCTCTCGACATAGATATTGTCTTAGCTCACCGACAATTTATTCATACCATTGTTTGGTATAATTCGACCTCGTTTGAATTTACTGCGGTGTATGCCAGCCCTCAAGCCTTGACACAAACATATCTCTGGCCGACTCTAGATTAGGTAGGGCGTTCAGCCCATCGTCCCTGGCTCGTCGGTGGCGATTTTAATGCTAAATTGGAATTGTCCGATAAGTGAGGCGGGGCCCGAGCCCCTCGCGTTGTCCACAAATAGTTTGGGATCGGGTGCACAGAAATAGCCTCTATGATCTCGGATACGTAGGTTCCAAGTTTACGTGGCATTGAGGGGCCGTCAAGGTGAGACTGAATCGTGTTTCTGACTCTACGGAGTGGCTTCACACTTTCCCATCTACAACCAATTACCATTTACTGTTCTTAGGTTCGGACCATCGACCTATAAAAATTCTCCTCCAGCCTATGAACCATTGTATTACTACCCCTCCAACTTTTAGATTCCAGAATGCTTGGCTTACTCATCCGGGGTTTGCTGACTTTTTAGAGGAGCACTGGACCCCAGGAGAGAGCACTTTGAGCAAGTCACTCACCGACCTTTCCCAACAACTCCAGAGCTGGAATCGTCACACATTCGAGAACATATTCTATCGCAAAAAACGTCTCTTAGCTCGTATCCAAGGGCATTAACAAACCATGACCGAGGACAACCTGGAGGACCTCTTAGCCCTGGAGGAACACTTGTGTAGAGAACTGTTGCACGTCCTCAGCGAGGAGAAAATTTATTGGGACCAGAAAGCGAGATGTGATTGGATTTTGAAGGGCGATCGAAATACTCGTTACTAGCACACACTCACCCTCGCTAAGAAAAGGAAATTGCAAGTCGATCGACTCTTTAATGCTCAAGGGGTACCTGTCACTGACCCTTGTGAACTCTGCAGCTTAGCGAGGGAGTTCTTTGCTCAGTTGTATAATCAAGAGGACAGCTGGTATCCCCATTTTCAGATCTCAGGGGCTTTCCCTCCTCTTTATGCAATATTTGGCATCAATCTTAATAATGCACCAGGGCCTGATGGTTTCAATGCCCTTTTCTTTCAGAAAAATTGGGCACATGTTGGCCCCAAAATTATGAAATTCATTCAAACTGTTTTCAGGAAGGAACAATGGGATACGGAGTTCAACCATACCCTCCTGGTGCTTGTCCCCAAAATCCCCTCCCCGACGAGTATCGCCCAGTTTCGATCGATTAGCCTTTGTAACGTGACCTACAAGATTATCTCCAAGGTTGTTGTCAATCAGTTGAAACCTCACCTTGATTTCCTCTTGCAGGAAGATCAATGTAGTTTTATCCTGAGCCGCCACATTACTATTAACTTCATCATAGCCCAGGGAGCCGTTCACTCGATGCGGAAAAAGCAAGGGAGGATGGGCTTTTTTGCGATCAAAGTTGACCTGAAAAAGCCTATGATCGTCTTCGGTGGGACTTCATTTAAGATAACTTAGTGAACATAGGGCTCCCGGATAATCTTATATGGGTCATTATGCAATGTGTGATGACAATGTCTATACAAGTCGCCTGGCAAAGAGTAACCTCTGAACCTTTCCAACCTACGGGGGCTTAGACAGGGTGACCCCATATCGCCCTACCTTTTCTTCCTGTGCCTGGAAAGGTTAGGTCAGCTTATTTCTAGACAAGTTGACCTCGGTCACTGGCGACCGCTTAAGCCAAGTCCCACCGGGCCTCCTCTCTCCTACCTCTTTTTCACAGATGACCTGGTTCTGTTCGCTGAAGCTATTGAACCCCAGACACAAGTTATAGCTGCAACATTGGATGAGCTTTGTCAGGCTTCGGGTTAGCAAGTTAGTATGGCCAAAACTAGGGTTTTCTTTTTCCGGGATCGAAAGCACAAATAATCTGGGTAAGTACCTTGGGGTTCCTATGATTCATGAGCGATTCTCGCGACGTACCTACCAATATATATTAGATAGGGTCCATCAGAAATTGACCGATTGGAGGGCTTAGCAATTGTCACTCGCGGGACGCGTCACTTTAACCCAATTTGTGATCTCGGCCGTTCCTATCTACACGATGCAAACGGTGCGATTGCCTAGGCAACTCTGTGATGATTTGGAGAAACTTATGCGCAATTTTATTTGGGGATCCACGACGGAACAACGAAAAGTCCACCTGGTGAACTGGGAGGCTGTCTGTAAGCCAAAACGGGCAGGAGGTCTGGGCATAAATCGTCTCAGGACCTCTAATGATCCTCTTCTGAGAAAATTGGGCTAGACTCTTCTAACTCAGCCATCAGCGCTTTGGGTCCGCATAGTTCGGTCCAAATACCGCTTGGAACTGTACCAGGTTCCCCTCACAGTGTCCAGGAGTGGCGCATTGAGTTTTTGGAAAGGAATATGAGCGACTTGGCCCTTTGTTCGGCAAGGCTCGGACTAGACGCTGGGCAATGGTAGGCAAATTCACTTTTGGATGGATAATTGGGTGTTGACAATGGGACCCCTCTTCTTCGTGGTGACTACCCCTATACCCCACACTGAGCTCTTTACTAAAGTGGCGGATATGTGCTTGCCTGAGGGCCATTGACACTGGGACAAGTTGTAGCAATACCTCCTTGCTTCGGTTTGCATGGATATAGGTGCTATTTCCCCTCCCGCATTGGAAGCCGAGGGTCAAACTGCATCCGGACGTTTCACTGTGGCGTTAGCCTACGAGCTCATTGAGGGTTACCACACCGATGACCATGCTCGACTCTGGGATCTCGTCTGGAAATGGACGGGCCCTCAACGCATTAGAGCTTTCCTCTGGCTAGCTTGTAAGGAAAAGCTCCTCACTAACCACTAACGGGTAGTCCGACACCTTGCTACAAATAGTAGTTGCCATCAATGTAGTCATGAGGAGATTACTCTACGTGTCCTCCATGACTGCCTGTAGGTACAGGCTTTTTGGAGGAAATTTTCCCCCGAAGTAATTTATACAGCCTTGTTTTAGCCAGATATGAAAGCCTTGCTAGTCTCCAATCTCACAAAACATACCAAGGCGTTGCAGGGGAACTAGGCTTCCACTTTTGGAGTTGTCTGTTGGATGCTTTGAGCGTGGCGTAACAAGTGCATTTTCGAAGCCGATTTTGAGTGGCCAGAGGATGGACCCCGCGTTGTTCTGACTTATGTAGACGAGATTCTGAGAGCCAAAGCGTTGGAAACCTGTGTGTTTCCAATGTAGGGCCTCTCAGTGGGCAATCTTGTGGAGTGGCAGAAACTGCCTAAAGGCTGGGTTAAACTAAACATGGACGGCACGGTAAAGCACAGGTCGTCCAATGCTACGGTCGGCAACCTTATTCTAGATTAGACAGGACACTGGCGCGGAGGATTTCTTCAACTCATCGGT
>JANPWT010000001.1:15006694-15025208 GCA_024678245.1 Erythroxylum densum
TAGTAATGTTTGCATGTACGCGTAATAATCGGAATAGCTCGTAAATAATTATGGTCCTTTTTCTTTCAATATCAAATCCAAGGATTGCTTGTTAGCCTCTAAAGATCTTTCTCATTTACTGATGTACAATAGAACTATACAGGACTGTCCTTAAATCGACAACTTCGTGCCTGAACTTGACTCGCTGAGAGACAAGGATGATCCTGACATATTAAGACCCTGCATGGCACGAAAGCTTCTAAACTATCCTCTTATATGATATGGTGGGATTCATTTTGATTGCAATTCAGGGCATGGTTCCCTGCATCCGGAAACTTTTGTTTTAAGAATTCGGTATCGTGATAAGCTCCGTTGACATTCCCATTTCCTTAATTACGTTAGCATATGGAAGCTAGGCACGTGCTATTCCTTGTGATTTCAAAGTTGGTCTTCTTTATCCTATGGTTTATAATGTAGCATGCATATATATGTTACGCAATCCTAACATATGTAATATTTGGTAAATAAATGGTTAATAAGACAAAGAGCTTATCATAAAAAAGATATATGTCAAGCCAAAGCTTAGAAAACCTTCTATAAATAGTATATTATTCTGTCTTATAAATTTCAACCACTTATTTATGTAAGTCTTACGTAGATTCTGTATAAATAAATATAAAATTTGTATAAATAAATAGCTAAAATTCATAAGATAGAATAAGACATCTTAATATTAAACAGAAGATTTTATTAAAAATATCATCCGTTGAGTTGATTGTTAATTGGGATTTGTATCGAAAAAAAGAGATCAAACAGTAACTATACTCGAGGACCATGCATGTTTGGAGAGGGAAGTGGCGGGTTTGCCACGTGGAGATTTCTTAGTGAACATTCCTACTGAAACAGTGTAGGATTCAAGTCATTTCAATCGAAACAAAAAATTCATATCAATTCGGATAATGATTAATGATATTACCCACGTGCAAAGTCAATCGTGAAAGAGAACGGCAATTTGTGAAAATAGTGCTTTTAACCAACCTAAGCGCCAAATGGTTCAATGGATTTGAGGTGAGAAAAGCCGTTGAACATTTTCCAAGAAATGAAAATAAAGGTGCCTACCCTATATCTCTCTCACACTATTTAATTTTTCCGAGAAAAACAAGAAGTTATATAAGATTTTCAACTGCAAAAAACAAAAAGAAAAGATGATTTTCTGGAGAAAATGTATTATTACAAATAAAAAATAGACTTTTAAGTTCGAACGACATGTTTCCTTATTTAAAAAATTGAAAATCTTGCTTTCGTTTACATAATTTGATTTTGCTCTAAAATCTTAAGTAGTATTGATTTATTACATTTAAGATTTTGATTCCTTAAAATGTTTTCTAGAGTTCTATGTGATTTCGAAGAACCAAACTTTCTGCAATATACCAACGCTATGCCCATATAACACCAGTGTTATCAAGAGACTTGTGATTCAAAGAGCCGAGGGATACAGATCTTGTGCCTAACAAATCTAGTTTACTCTTAGAAGGATGGAAGTCAACAAACATCACATGGCATCTATGGAAACACGAAACCTTGCCTAAAACAAGGAAGCCATGAAACAAGGCAGCCAACTTTTATGAGCACAATCTATTCCAACCACTAAAACATAACTGCTTCTAGTGTACCAGAAGCACTTCTTGATATACTTCAGTTGGTAAGAGGTTGCATTATCAGCATGTGGTTAGCTTAATACAATTTCACCAATAAAATGCATATAATGGGTGGTTTGGTTAATCAGTCAAATACAATTTCGCCTTGAATAAATGTTTTTGGAGAAGTTCGCCAAGAATAATGTTTAGCATAGTCTTCTAGTTGAGTTATCAACAGCCGGAGCAAGCACATGTGAGCATCTAAATAGAGACGTCACGAAACTATGTTTTGAAAATGGGTTGGATTCTTTTGGTGGAAACTCCAAATTGGAATTCTTAGTTCTTAAAGATCAGTGGCATGTCTTATCAGATCAGTTAATGTCATAATTTGACGTCAATAACCGATGTCACCAATTTGTTGCCCTTCCCATATTGGTTAATGGCTTAAGAAGTTTAAAGCAAGTCAGTTTAAGCCCATACTTTCGTGTTTTAGACAACATGCGCCATGGGAAAGATGATCCCAAGAACGAACGAGCTCCCATGTAGTATAGGCTAGACAAGACAGAATGGTGCAATTATGCGTCGTTTAGCAAGCCCTTTCTTGCTGCTTCAACTTCTCCATGTTTACAGAGAATGGACAAATTTAAAAATCTATACAGAGATTCATTCTCTCATTTTGTTATTTAAGCAAACAGAATGATATATCATAACAGGAAAAGAAAAGCAAACAGATTGATATACCATGCATGATGGCCGTGTCACGTGAATGGCGGATTGTTCTTTTCTTTTTAGTTTCTTGAATCGAGAAAAGGAAAGAATTCAAGCAAACTACGTACATACCTGTGCATGTAGTCCTATCCGGGAATGTTGTTAGAAAAGGATGAGTAAAAAGTGAAAAAATCTCTAATAGTTTAAGTTTCTATTCCGCAACGTTCTTCACATGCAAGCGCCATTGAAAGGCATTCAATGTGAGCACTGTACAAACAGGAAAAGTAAACCATAAAAATGCTGATATCCAAATTGCAAGAGATGGGCAAAGGAAAAACTGGAACATCAAATAGGTCAAGTGAGCGAGTAACCCACGTTACATTTAGGCACGTCTTTTGCTTTTTATAGATCATATCCAATTCGAACCAACGACTAACATACTAGCTCAGAAGCTATAAATACCCCCTTAGTAGGCTCTAAGTTCCACCAACACATTCTTCTAGTGCCCAACGTCTCTTAAGCCTCTCGTCTCCCTATATCTGATTCTCTCTTTTTGCTTACAGAAACAAGAACGGAATGGCAAACTCACTGAATAATCATTTTTCAATCGTTACACTTCTATTTGTTGTCATTTCCTTTACTGCACCATCATCTTTAGCAACTGCTTCTCAGCATAATGTGTTAAGTTATGGTGCTAAACCTGATGGTACAACAGACTCAACCAAGGCCTTTGTTGCTGCTTGGAACCAAGCTTGTAGCTCCTCCAGTCCAGCAACCATTTATGCTCCAGCGGGAAGGTTCGCTCTTCGAAATGTAAAATTTCAGGGTCCGTGCAAGAACAATGCAATCACTGTTCGTATAGACGGCACTCTTCTGGCTCCATCAAACTACGAAGTTATAGGAAATGCCGGAAACTGGATTTTGTTTGAACAGGTTAATGGGGTTACCGTCTCTGGTGGAGTGCTTGATGGACAGGGTGCCGGTTTATGGGCATGTAAGGCCTCCGGCAAGAGTTGTCCCACTGGTGCCACGGTATGTGAAGAAGTGCAAAAACTTAGTCAAAGCTTATTAGTTATTTTTATGTAATTTTAATGGATAAAAATCGATCGTATATAAATGTAACTGTTTCTTGCTTATGTGCAGACTCTACAATTCTCCAATTCTAACAACATTATGATCAGTGGATTGTCATCTCTAAATAGCCAAATATTCCACATAGTCATATATAACAGCCACCAAGTCAAAATTCAAGGAGTTAAGGTCTCTGCCTCCGGCAATAGCCCGAACACTGACGGTATTCATGTCGAAAAGTCGACCGGCGTCACAATTTTGAGCTCCAAAATAGGCACTGGCGATGACTGTGTCTCCATTGGTCCCGGTACAACCAACCTTTGGATTGAAAATGTTGCATGTGGCCCTGGACATGGAATCAGGTATAGAAAACAACCAAAGAAATGTATCTGCAACCCTTTTGTAGTATACTTAGTATTGTTGAACGTGGAGCTAATAAGTTAAGCATGTGCGGTTGATGCAGTATTGGGAGTTTGGGGAAGGAACTTAAGGAGCCTGGTGTACAAAATGTGACAGTTAAATCCGTTACATTTACTGGTA
Source organism: Erythroxylum densum (assembly GCA_024678245.1). Taxonomy (NCBI): domain Eukaryota; kingdom Viridiplantae; phylum Streptophyta; class Magnoliopsida; order Malpighiales; family Erythroxylaceae; genus Erythroxylum; species Erythroxylum densum. Next base: position 15,010,630 of record JANPWT010000001.1, read on the forward strand.
CTCAAAACGGGGCAAGAATTAAGTCATGGGCGAGACAAAGCAGCGGTTTTGCCAAGAACATAGTTTTCCAACATATTCTCATGAACAATGTCCAGAATCCCATTGTTATCGACCAAAACTACTGCCCCAATGACCAAAATTGCCCTGGTCAGGTAGGTTCTCTTCTGTAACTAGCTAATCTGTCACTGTCCAGATTGTAATTTTAGAACCTTTTTGAGTAGGCAACTGGTTAAGTTATCTTCTTATATTTATGTTGTGTTTTTTCAATCGAGCAGGCTTCTGGAATTAAAATCAGTGATGTGACATACCAAGACATCCATGGAACATCAGCAACAGAAGTTGCTGTGAAATTTGATTGCAGTACAAAGTATCCGTGTACTGGCCTTAATTTGGAAGATGTAAAGCTCACTTACAAGAACCAACTGGCCGTTTCGTCTTGTAAGAATGCTGATGGAGGAACCGCTGGAGCCTTACAGCCCAATACCTGTCTGTGAGGGTCAAAATTTCACTGGCTATTCATTATAACGTCAGGATAATTGTAGGATGGCACCATTATTTGTTCTTATGGTCTTAATTTGAGGCTGAGGCGCATGTAGATGTTAGCAGAATGTTTAGAAACATTAAGAGTAATGCTAGGAAATTGTAAGTTGTATTGCTTATTAAATTGCTGTATTTAGATTATTAATAAGGTATATTTATATTTAAAAGAGTTTGTGAAGTCTTTGACAAAATATGATTGCTCGAAAGCTGACCCTTATAGAATCAATGATATATACAAATTCAATAAATTGAACGTTTTTCTAGTTTTATATATCTAATTTATTTTATATAAGTGTCCTCTTAGATCATGAGCATTATTTATATGTGACTAAGGTTGGTAATAACTGCTTGAGATATTTTAGTTAGGCTTCTCACATGGATTATAACTGCTTAGGTATTTTTGGTAAAGTTCTTTGAGTTTTTGATGTTGAATGGATGTACTTTGCTCCTTCCATAGCTTCTGAAATCCTTAGTTTCTATCTTGGATGTCCCGAGGCTAGTTGCTTATTTTAGCTAGATGTGTCTCCTATGGCACTTGTACGTGAACGCTTTGTATATATTTTGTTCTATTAATTAATTCTTCTGATTTACCAAAAAAAATCTGTAGAGTCAAATTTAGACTTTGAATTGTAAAAGTGATTAATTGAAATTTGAGTTATCTGAATTCTATCAAATTTCAAGTAAATCGAAATTTGATGTAATTGCACCATCTACTTAAATGATGTCATTATTTTAATTTTTCTTTTTTAATGAGATATTTGGTTTCTTTTCTTATTTTCAAGAGAAATATAATAATTAACAATACAACAAAATTTCAATTAAAAATATTTTTATAAGACTAATATAAATTTATTTTACAAAATCTTATTGTTTTAATAGAGATAGAAAATATCGTAAAAAAACATTATAGCAACATTAATTTCAAAGAACATTAATCTAGAATTTATGTCTGACGAATAAATATTTCCAAGTCTTAACTAGATAGAAAGAGAAATAAACTACAAATACACCTGAAAATTGGTAGAAAAAATGTACTTTTTAAATAATTTCTTCTCCAAAAATGCTTTTGGAATGAAAATCGATATAATATGTTTTAAAAGTTGATCTAATCTCTTCACAATCCAAGAAAAAAGATATCAACAAGACAAATGAGAATAAAAAATCCGAGAATAATTAAGATACTGGACGACGGGTAATTAACAATAAAAAACCCAAATGGCAAAAAACATAAAGTGAGAATAACTTATAACACTAAAAGGGTAATAACTGTTAGACTTTGGGTCACATTGAATTGCAAATCTTAAATTTGAGATGGATTCAAAATTTGATTAATTCAAATTAATTTTATTATTTTTAAATTTAATTGAATCGTATACTATATGCATAGGACATAATGAGGCCTTGACTTAACCGTCTAAGTAAATGTGGGAGCACTAACACGCTAAGATGCTAAGTATATGTAGTATGTAAGATCTTTAGTTAACCTACACATTATACATAGCCTAAATAATATTAGGCATGGCATTTGTGTTTAGGTTTGATCTAATTCGCAGTCAATGAGTTTAACTCGAGTTGATTAGTGCCAAATCTTTTTAAAAAGTTTACATTTTAGATTGGATTCAGACTCGGATTCATCAAGTAAATCAAATATGTCAAATATAAATGAATAAAAAAATTATTTTTGATGAACAGTATTTTTGAAAGAATAGTGAATCTGAGTGAATAATATTTATGCTTGAATAGTAATTTTTGGGAACCTAACCCCGAAAAAAATGAAAATATCCGAAATAAGTATTATAGTCTAATGATACTGAACCAGATAGCAAAATAAGTCTACTCGGATGGATTTCATGAGTATTAGTTATTTTAAACCCATTCGATTTTTTAAAGCATCCAACCAATAAACATTGACCCTAATTAGAGTATTTTATGGTCAATTTGATGATAAGACGATTGTGGAATATTTTCGAAATTTAATTCGGTTAGTTGGTAAATTAAATTTATTAAAGGACAATTTGGCCTTTTTGTATAAAATGATATTAGTGGTTAATAAATCACACTTAGTGACCAATTAGAGGATTTCTTAAGGGTTAAGAATCTTTAATTACATGGTGATGAGTCATTAGAGATGACCAATGGGAAAATGACATAGGTAATGCACTAAATGAGATAATATTTGTTTATTAGAGTTAGTGGGAGTATGGAATGTTTAGGACATTTGCGGAGAGTACAAAAAGCAAAAGTTTAATTGCTTCATTTGATGTGTTACATGTAAGAGTGAAAAATAAAAGGAAAAAAGTTGAGGTGGAATTCGACCAAGGAGAAGAGGAAGAAGAAGGTATTTGGATTTTAATAGATTTTGAGTGTGATTTTGAGAAATTTTGATCAAGTCTAAGTGCTTATCAATTACCCAAGAGATTGAAAGAAAAAGTAGTAAGTTTTCCAAGCTTAAGCTACTAGTTTTGTGGGTTTTTGAAAGAAATGGAACTAATAAAGTATTTGGTAATGAAAGAAAGGATAAAAGTGCCACTCTCCCAACCCCTATAAGTGGGTATGTTGCTCCATTAGCATTATCAATGCATGTCTATTTTGGTTGGGTAGTTTCAACAAAATCTTGTGAATCAAATGTCATATGATCAGTTGCCCCAGATTCAATAATCCAACCATGGTTACTTGAATCATTAAGGGCCATAGATTTATTTTCAACAGTAGAAGAAGTGTCCTCTACTAGCATAGCAGTGGCTGAAGAGTTCCTTTGTGGTATAAGTGATAAGTATGGTCCAATGTTTACAAAAGCTACTCAACTATGATTCTCTTCTGCACCAACTTCCCATTTCTTTTTTTCCTTGAGTTTGTGCCACCACTCTCGATATCCATATAGCTTGAAATAGGTGTCTTTGGTATGTTTCACATTCCCATAGTGTGAGCAATCCCCTCCCTCAACTTGCAACTTTGACTTTGTCAATGTGGTGGGCTTTCTACTGGACAAAAAATGAAGTGAGGGTTGTTGCGATTTCTGTGCTCCTTTTGAAACCATAGTAGCACTAGGTGTGGCATACACTTTTTTCTGCATCACTGCTTGCCTTAGATCTTCCTAGCGACCATGTGCATAAATCTTCTCCACCATAGGAAATGGTTGAATTTGGAGAACATCTCCTCGAATCTTGTCAAGACGATCATCGAGACCATCCAAGAATGTGTAAACTCTATCTTCTTGTAAAATAAAGATACACTTCTGTATGTCAACTTCGCATTTCATTTGATTTGGTCAACAAAAATCAATTTCTTGCCATAAGCTTTAAAGATTGTTGTAACATGCCTCGATAGATCCTCCACTTTGTGTAAGCCTTGTCACTTTCCTTTTGAGTTCATAAACTTGTGAGGTGTCATGCCAGCAAAATATGTTATAGCAATAATGTTCCATAATGCTTTCTTTGTTGAGAATCTAATGTATTTACTGATCAGTTTTGTATCCATAGAATTAATGAGCCACCCCTTCACCACTACATTTTCAGTTCTCCATTTTCTAAAAATGAGGTTTGTCTTTTAGGGTTGTGGAAGATCTCCATTTATATACCCCATCTTGTCTTTGCCCGAGCTATACATCTCGACAACTTAGGACCAAAGTCCATAATTGGTGTCATCTAGCTTGATGCCAGTTGGTCCAACAATTGATTTATGAGTCGATGGTGTTTGGTTTGATTCAACTTCTTTGATATCTTAGATGTTAGGTCTATAAGCATTGAATTCTCTCCTCAAGAGTTCTTTATTAAGGGAGTATTATCTCCCATTGCTCTCAATCTCTCTTGTCTTTTTCAGAAAACATAGGTTTAGGAATCTATGTTCTGATACCAGGTCACAAAAGTGTTTTTTTCTATTTATTTCCAAGACACAAGAGAATGCTTATATAACATATACAAGAAATCTATTATGGAAAGCTATTGACTACTATACACAAATTTAGGCTATTAACCTAATATTTCATACAAGAAAATAATCCTATGATCTCTCCGCAGAATCTTCTATTAATAGCTCACGCCAACAATTATGTGAATTGAATAATGTTATAGACTTTAAAACATGTATTTGTGATATGTTAAGAAAATGGAAGGATAATTGACTCGTATCAATTTGTCCAAGCAAGAAAATTGTTAGAGAAAAATTGTAATTTTTAGTTTGATGTATTTGGATGATGCTTGGCATGGATCTTAAGTAAATTGTGTTGAAAAATTGGAAAGAAAATGAAATGATAATGTGTGTGTGTGTGTGTGTGGTGAGGGCAATTCAACCTTAGAAATGCAATTGTTATTGTGAGTTATTGAAGTTTGATTATGGTTATGGTGTAAATAAGCTGAAATTTTAAGGTTGATATTGTGAAAAATCAAATGGAAAAAGTTAGCATTAATAGCATTACATATTCGTCCATATGGTGAATTAAATGGGCGAGATAGTATTTTAAAGACTTTGATAAGTTAGAATGGGTAAAAGATGATATTTAAGTAATTTTCAAAGTTAGATTTTGAAATAGAGAACAATATATTAGCTTACAAAAGTAAAAGCAGAAATACAATTACCGTATGTATTATTAAACACTAATCTCGAATTTGGTTAAACCAAAAATATAGTTTTAATGCCTTATCTCTTAATTTGAAAATAAATGCCTAAGTAAAATGTGATTTGTGTAGGTAAAGGAGAGACACAGAATGCATAAGTTTGTTTGGCGAAAAATTTGCAAAACCGTGAAAAATTTGCAAAACTGTGAGTGTATTTTAATTTTTTTATATGAATCAATTTTTTTCAAAAGAATTAATGACAAGTGATTGTATTATTATGAGTTTTATTAGTATTTTTAAATCCTCCTATAATTGATTTCGAAAATAATATGAGCTGTAAATGTATGAGTTGCTTTTTATTTACTAAGTGGTTTAAATTCTATTCCAAAAGTTAAGTTATTAAGACAAATAAATTTTTAGCCTATAGTACGCCTTGATGGTATTATAGATTTATCGATCAAAGTACCCTAAACACATGCATGACAGTGTTTGGGGGGCGTCAGTGACTAACAGTGGGTGGTATTATGCCTGTCAGTAGTCTAGTGAGTCCCTCTACATGTATTGGGTATATATAGTGCTAGCCAAAATTGTTATGAGTAAGCTATGTAGAACTAACTCTATAAATACCGGTTTATAGCAGTTAACCTATTATAGGTAAGCGATATAGAACTAACTCTGTAACTAGTGATTAACTAGTTATAGATAAGCAATACATAACTAGTTTCGTAACTGGATGCCTAAGGAACCGTATGGTAAAGAAATTAGTGGGGGGCTATATTGTATAAGAAAATTTATGAAAGTAATAATGTCAATATTATTTATTTTAAAAGTTATTTTAATTTGTTTTCAAGAAGCATATATGTTTTATATTAGTATTGTCTTATACAAAATGAAATGAATTTGTTTTAGGGAGGTTAAAATTGTAAATATGATTTGAATAGAAAATCTAGCGCTCATTAATCTCGTTTAGCTCTTACTCTATTTTATGTTTTTTAAAAAGAAAACCTCCCAAGTGCACTTTCAAGGTTTAAAATAAAACCTCATGAGTAGTTAGCTTCATGACGTGCTACTGTGTAGGCATTTTTTCCTTATAAATACTTTTTGGGAATTATTGCATATCTATGAATATGTTTTGAATGTATTTTTATGTAAAGAATGCATGTATATAAATGGTTTTAAATTAAATGCACGAATATGTTTGAGCCTTTTTTAAATTAAATAATTTAATTGTTTGAGGTTGCTTGTGAGTGGACTTGAAATCTAAAGTTAGTAGTGGAATATAGAAGTGTTTTGACCATTTTTAAGGGCTTTGAAAAATTTGAAAATATAAAAAATGATATCGTTATGCTGTCAAAATTTTTAATAAATTGATTTGAAAAAAACACTCCACTGTTTATATTTATTAATATTGAATTAAGTCTTTTCGTTAAAAGGGTAATAGGCTTAGCTCCACAGGAAATTTTCAGTTAGATTAGACTTCTACTAGAGGGCCACCATGGGGTGTTAGACAGACCACCTAGTCGTTTCAGGAGAATGGCGTATCAGGATTGGTATCAGAGCTTAATTTTAAAATAGGTTGCCTCCTTTTTGTTTAATGAATTTACAAAATGTTTTATGTTGTTTTATAAGTGAGGTGGCTAATAAAATATTATGATTTACATGCATGTGATTCCAGAACACGATGCACAAACAAGGTCGAAGACGTCCCAAGAAAGCCATTCCAATTGCTTCTACACCTGAGATAACTCCAGCATGGGAGGATGACCACATACTAGGCTCAGTGAGTGCCTCAATGAACCAACCACATTCCAAATTATCAAGGTCGGCACAATCGGCTAAAGTGAACTTCAATGTGAAATAGATGGTTCAAATATTCAACACGGTGATGTGGTAGCTATGCGAAAATGCGGAAGCTTTGAGATGTTTTTCCAACCGAATCTGTAAATTGGGCACAAAAAATTTAACAAGAGTGGAGATCCCAAGAGTGCACTCATATGGTTAGACTGGGTTATGAAAATATATAGATTTGTGGGATGCACGGATGAGTAAAGAATTGTATTTTCCACAAGGTGAAGGATTAGTGAAAGGCCATTGAGAGACGACATCCGGATGGGGCGTCATGGGTAGAGATTCAAGGAGAGTTCATCAATAGGTTCTACCCATAGAGTTATAAGGATGCTAAGTAGAAGAATTTTTTCTTTTAGAGTAGAGTTCAACGTCAGTGACGGATTATAAGATAAAATGTTTTGAACTTGTCATAAATGTTCCATTTATTGCTGATAGTGAAGATCAAAAGTGCAAGATGTTTGTTGCAGGCTTCAGTCCCAGATTATGGATCCATCTATCTTTGGCTTCATAGACACACTACGAGAATTAGTTGAAGCTACAATAAAAATAAAGAAAAACACGACTACAATCCCTTAAAGTTCAAGATCAGAACATAAACATAACACACCAGCTAGTTCATCCTGAGGTCCAACAAAGAAAATAAATCAAGATGGACAAGTGGTAGGAGGTTTAGTAGAGGAGGATCATCCAGCCATAGATCCTTTAAGTCCCCCGTTAGGCTCAGAAACTCTCACGACACTAGGACCCCGGTGCCAGAGTGTACTACTTACCACAAAAGACATTTAGGTGAGTGTCGGATGAATATCGGGTTATTTCCACTATGGCTAGGAGGGCAACTTTATTAGAGATTATCTATAATTAGTCATATAGCAGAGAGGATAGTGACTGGATCTTCGGCACCTCCACATGCTAAAGTGGGTTACAGACAAGACAGTTGGGGTTCTTAGACTAGAGGGTCAGGTTTTACTGCATCCACTAGAGGTTTAGGGGGAAGGGAGCAGCCCCTATAAGACAGGTAGGTAGACCTCGTGCATAGGCCTGAATTTTCACGATCACCCAGCAGGAGGCTAATGTTACACCAGGTGCAATCACCAGCATGATTTCTTTGATCAAGATGCATGTGCTTTAGTAGATCCCGGTGCTACACATTCTTTTATGTCTATGAGTTTTCTGCAAAATTGAATTTTAAGCCTCAGTTATTAGATGTTGGCAAGTCTGATCATATTGGATATTTTGGATTTTGATGTTATTCTCACAATGGATTGGTTATTCACATATTGCGATGAAGTGGATTGTTATAAAAAGGAGGTTAGGTTAAGTTAAATAGGAAAACCAGAGGTGACATTTCGTGGGATGCGAAAAGTTCTTACCATTAGATAGTGACCCATAGTAGCTAGTAAAATGCTTCGTAAAGGATGCCAGAGATATCTAGCTTACATGATTGAACAAGGTAATGATAAGATTTAATTAGGGGATATTCCAGTGGTCAGCGAGTTCCCCGACATGTTTATGGAGAATCTTCCAGGATTACCCTAGATAGGGTAATAGAGTTTGAGATAGATTTAACTCCAGAAACCCAACCAATTTCAATTACTCCATACAGAGTGGCTCCAACGGAGTTCAAGGAATTGAAAGTGTAAATGGAGGAGTTTTTAGATAATTGTGAGACCCATCACTTCTCTATAGGGGGCTTGAGTCCTATTTGTTAAAAAGAAAGATGGGAGTTTATGGTTGTATATCGACTACAGACAGCTAAACAAAATGATAATTTGCAACCAATATCTGCTCCTGAGGATTGATAATTTATTCGATTATCTACAAGGATCCAAGGTGTATTTAAAGATTGATCTTAGATCAAGTTATCATTAGTTGAAAGTCTACAACGAGGATATTTCGAAACTGCCTTTAGGACTAGGTACGAGATTCTAAATTCTTAGTTATGTCCTTTGGATTAACGAATCCTCCAACTACTTTTATGGATTTGATGAATAAGGTGTTTTGAGATGACCTAGATAAGTTTGTGATCATTTTTATTGATGACATAATGGTGTAATCAAGTAGTTATGAGGGGCATGCAAAACACGTTCGAATAGTATTATAGACTTTATGAGAGCACCAGTTATACACTAAGTTCAGTAAGTGCTAGTTTTGGCTAGACAAGGTTGCTTTCTTGGATCATGTCATCTCAGTTGAGGGACTTAGTGTGGATCCCCAAAAGACTGAGACTGTTACTAACTACAGATGTCCCACCACTGTGATGAAAATTAGGAGCCATAGGAAATTTGCTGAAGGATTTTCTAGAATAGGAACCTCATTGATCGAGTTGACGCGAAAAGAGGAGAAGTTTGAGTGGTTAGATGCTTGTCAACAAAATTTTGATGAATTGAAAGAAACACTGACAATAGCTTTTGTGCTCACATTACTGATGGAACTAATAGATTTGTAGTGTATAGTGATGCCTCGAGATAGGGGTTATTGTCTGTTCTCATGTAGAATGATAAGGTTGTAGTCCATACTTCTAGGCAATTGAAGAAACATGAGCAGAACTACCCTAACCATGATTTAGAGTTAGCAACAGTAGTTTTTAGATTAAGAATTTGGAGGCATTACTTGTATTGTGTTCCTTGTAGGATTTTCATGGATTACAAGAGTCTACAATGTTTGTTCAATAAGAAGGAACTAAACATGAGGTAGAGAAGGTGGTTGGAGTTAATAAAAATTAGGATTGTATGATAGAGTGCCACCCTGGAAAACTAATGTAGTGACTAATGCCTTAACTAGGAGACCTACCAGTCGATAACATAAATGAAGATAATATATCTTCCACTTCTAGTGGAAATGAAGTCTTTAGGAGTGAGATTGGATATAGCAAATTTAGGGGCATTAATTGCTACCTTTCATGTTTGCCCAATTTTGGTGAATCAGGTTAGAGAGGGACATAAACAAGATCCAAAGTTAAAGAAGTTAAAGACCAAAGTTGAGATTGGGCAGAGAATGGATCTTACAATCAAGGAAGATGGTACATTGATAAGGGGAAAACAATTATGTTTACTGGATATAGGAGACTTAGAGAAAGAGATCTTAGAGGAAGCTCACTCCTCAGCTTATGCTATGCATCCAGGTAGCATGAAAATGTACCACACTCTCAAAGAACACTATTGGTGGAGAGGGATGAAGAAGGAAATAATATAGTTAGTTTTTAAGTGTCTAACCTATCAATAGGTAAAAGTAGAACATCAGAAGCCTGCGAGATTAATACAACCCCTCCCTGTCCCAGAATGGAAGTGGGAGAAGATTCCTATGGACTTTATAATAGGATTTCCACGGTGTTAGAGGGGGCACGATGCTATATGGGTAATAGTGGACAGGTTAACAAAATCCACACATTTCCTTTTAATTAATAATGATTATCTCTTAAATAGGTTAGCCTAGATTTATGTGAACGAGATAATGAGACTTTAAGGTGCGCCAATTTCTATTTTCTCAAATCATAACCCTAGGTTTACATCGAGATTTTGGCCCAGCTTACAGAAAGCCTTAGGTATTCGCTTAAAGTTTAACACTACCTTTTAACCCCAAATAGATGGACAATTAAAGAGGACTATCCAGAAACTTGAGGATATGCTTAGGACCTGTGTTATAGAGTTTAGGGGGAGTTAGGACTTGCACCTACCATTAATGGAGTTCACGTACAATAATAGTTATTAGGCCAGCAATAGCATGACCCCTTATAAGGCACTTATGGAAGAAAATGCAGAACTCCAATATGTTGGGATGAGGTAGGTGAGAGGAAACTGATAGGTCCCAAATTTGTATAGGTGATAATAGATAAAATTCAAGTTATTATGGACAAAATAAAGATAGTCTAGGATAGACAGAAAAGCTATATGGATAATTGCCATAGGGATCTTGAATTTGAAATTAGAGATAAAGTATTTCTCAACATTTTCCTTTAGAAAAGTGTACCTAGGTTTGGGAAACACGATAAGCTAAGTCTGTGTTAAATGGGACTGTATGAGGTCACAAAAAGAATTGGGTCAGTGGCATGAGTTCGTGAGGATTCACAATGTCTTCCATGTATCTATGCTTCGTAAGTAACTAGTAGACCCTTCACATGTAATCACAGAACAATTGGTGAACTTAAAGAAAGATTTGACTTTCGAGGAGGAATTAATACAAATCCTTGACCACAGAGAACAAGCTTTGCATAATAAGATCATCCCTTTGGTTAAGATACTATGGAGAAATAACGCAGTTAAGGAAGCTACATGTGAGCCTAAGCAGCAGATGCATACATTGCATCCCAACTTATTTTAAACAGGTATGTTTAGTTAAATTTCGAGGACAATATTTTTATAAGGAAGAATGATTGTGAAACCCCAAACTTTTCCTTTCATTTTAATATAAAATTTTATTTTTGTGAATAGTATTTGCGGACAAATAGTAAATTTGGTGAATAGTAGTTTTGCTTAAATAGTAATTTTTAGGGACTCAACCCTAAAAAAATGAAAATATACAAAATAAGTATTAGAGTCTAAAGATACTGAAATGAATCTAAAATAAGCCCAATCGAATAGATTTCAAGAGATCCAAAAGTTTATGATTAAAATACCTTTTTTGGAGAGTAATGGGTATTGATGATTTTAAACTCATTCGAGTTTTTTTAAAGCATACAATCAATAAGTATTGACCTTAACTAGAGTATTTCATGGTCAATTTGGTGATAAGATGGTTATAGAATATTTTTAAAATTTAATTCGATTAGTTGGTGAATTAAATTCATTAAAGGACAATTTAGTCTTTTGTATAAAATGGTATTAGTGGATTAATGAATCACACTTAATGACCAATTAAAGAATTTATTAAGTGTTAAGAATCAATAATTACATGGTGATGAGTCATTAGATATGACCAATGAGAAAATGACATGGGTAATCCACTAAATGAGATAATATTTGTTTATTAGAGTTAGTGGGGGTCATAACATAAGTATGGAACGTTTAGGGCATTAGTGGAGAGTATAATATAAAAACCAAAGTTAGTCATGAATTGCTTCTTTTGGTTGTGTTATCCGTGAAAATGAAAAGAAGAGAAGCTAAGGTGAAATTCGACCAAGGAGAAGAGAAAGAAGAGTGTAGCTGGTTTCTAATGGATTTTGAGTGTAATTTGGAGAATTTTGATCAACTCTAAGTGCCTATCAATTACCCAAAAGATTGAAAGAAAAAGTGGTAAGTTTTTCTAGCTGAAGCTACTAATTTTGTAGGTTTTTGAGTGGGATGGATTTATTTATAATCAATGGTGGTTTTTGACTTGTCATGAAGTAGATAATAAGTTTGGAAGCATTTAATAGTTGAAAACAAGAAAGTAATCAAAGAGATCAAGCTTGAAAGAATTAGGCAAGGATAGGGTTTTGTGATTAAAAATTAGTTTGATTTCATTTTATGTGTTTGGACTTCAATTCATATACACAGGAAGCTAATTAATGTGTTGAAAATAAAAATGAAATTGATTGATGGCTTAGATGATGAATTTGGAGCAGGTGAAGTTTATGTTAGTTTGAAGATTTGTGTGGTTAAATGGTTGAGGATGATATTATGTGAATTAAATAATGTTATAGGTTTTAAAACATGTACTTGTGATATGATATGTTAAGAAAATCAAAGGGTAACTAATGTGTATCAATTTGGCCAAGCTAGAAAATTGTTGGAGAAAACTTGTCATTTTTAGTTTGATGTATGTAGATGATGCTTGGTATGGATCTTAAGTGAATTGTGTTGAAAAATTGGAAAGAAAATGAAATGATTATATATAAGGAAAATGAAAAGTGTGTGTGTATCTAATGGGAACAATTTAGCCTTAAGAGGAAATGTAATTGTTGGTGTAAGTTGTTGAAGTTTGATTATGGTTATGGTCTAAATAAGTTGAAATTTTAAGGTTATTATTCTGAAAATTCAAATAGAAAAATTTAATAGTAATATCATTACATGTTCAGCCACATGGTGAATTAACTAGGTGGGATAGTGTTTTGAAGATATTGATAAGTTAGATTGGGTAAAAGATGTTTAAGCATCTATGAGTCAGTGGTAGCAATTTAAAGAAATCAGGTAAATGCCTGACAATCAAAGCTAAAAATATGAAATGGAAGACAAAAGAGGATGTGGATCTAAGTTAGATGACCAAGCCAGGCTTGAAGGGGTCGATGTAGGTGTTGGTTTTTTTAGGAAGAGATATGTATGGAGAAGACTCTCAATTTTTATTAAATAGAAGCTTGTCAATTTATACAGTCTTTCTCTAACTAAAATTCAAAACTTAGATAACATCTAATCTAAATCAACATAAAATAAAATCTAATTCATTTGATAGCTCTCAAATCAATATCTCTAAACTAATTCCTAAAATACTAAATATCATAATCAAATTTTCCTAATACCTAGTCTTTGATAATTTATTTTGTAGGAATCTACAAACCTAAGGGATTTTCCAACAAACTCCTCTTTGCCTTAGGAGTTGCAGAGCTTTAATGTCAAGATAATTCATCCTCCTCAAATTGATCATTTATAGCTTACTTGGCTTCTCTCACATTTTGTTGCGCTTTACATATCCTTTCAACATGTCCTAGTTGTATACACTTGTTGCATCTTACATCTGGCCTCCACCAGCACTTGTGTTCTGGATGATTTGTTTTCTTGCAATATGAACATGGTGGAAAACTCAAAACATTGTTGTTATTAATCCTCTTTTTATTGTATGACTTTACTGGAAAAGCACATTCCACGATTCCTTCTTGCCTCATGAGTCTCCTTTGCTCTTGTGCCTGTAATGCACTTAACAATTCTGCCAAGTTGATTTTTGCCAAATCCTTTTAGGTTTTGAGTGATGAAATTGTAACCTCAAATCTTTCTGGGATAGTTACTAGAATTTTTTGAACTATTCTAGAATCATCAAAATTAGAACCAAGAAATCTTATGTTATTGGCAATGACAATGAGTCTGTTGGAGTAATCCTTGATCGTTTTGACTCCTTTATTTTTTGTATCTCAAATTCTCTGATCAAGTTGAACATTTGCATTCCTTTGATTGTTTCGTTCCTTACATATTCCTCTTTTAAGAAATCCCAAATTTCTTTGCTCATCTTGAGCATCATGATTTTGGAAAAAATTGTTGGTGTGACTCCTAAAAACAAGCAAGCTTTTGCTTTGGAATTTCTCTGTTTCTTTTCTTTGTGGATTTTGATTTGAGCCACCATTGGATTTGTAGGCATGTCCGGAATGTTTTAGTCTTCATGTACAACTTCCCACAAGTCATTTGCTTCAAGGAAGGCCTCCATTCAAATAGCCCAACTTAGATTATTTCTACCATCAAATACTGACAAAGTAATGGCAGTGAATGATGATTTTGAATCCATGGACGTGTGGTTTTTGATTTGTGGTATGGGAAAATGTAGAATGAGTTATGAGTTATAGGTTTGTAGGTTTAGAGGTCCTTTAAGATCAAGAGAGCTTTGATACCAATTGTTAGTTTTTTTAGGAAGAGATATGTATGAAGAAGACTCTCAATTTTTATTGAATAGAAGCTTGTCAATTTATACAGTCTTTCTCTAACTAAAATTTAAAAATAAGATAATATCTAATCTAAATTA
>JANPWT010000001.1:15049184-15069212 GCA_024678245.1 Erythroxylum densum
TATATATAAAAGGGAAATAATAAGATAGATTACATGCTAGGTCGTGGGTGTCTGACCCCCGACACATCCTCTTCTAGGTAAGGTAGGCAACTCCTCAGAGGGTGCTCAAAATTAGTGATTCCTATAAGAAATTGTCCTACAAAGTGTGCAAGCCAGACCTCACTCTTATTACTCTCATGATAAATATGTCGGAGGGTGACAACCTATTTACAAAAAAGCAGCTCGTGACTGCTCAAAACAAATAGGTTAAAAGAAGTAGCTCATGACGGTGAAGAAAAGATCAAATTCGTCACAATGCTCGATTTCACCTCTAGCAGCCCTTAGTTTTTCTATATTGATGCCACGAGAAGGAAATTCAATAATTGTAAATGACTGGACGGTCTCATCTCATGAACCAAACCTTGGATAGATTCAGTAGCCTTGTCAATGCTGACTCGGAAGGATAAACATTAAACAGCTATTTATCGGACGGATATGGATCAAAAAAATTTGTATTTTATTAAATTCTCATTCACAAAATAAATTTAAATAACACAAAGTTAAAATCCTAGCATTTTATGTGATAGATCTCCTCTTATGGAATAGATTTTTGGAATAGACAATCTATTCTATTCCTAACTTTATGATTTCATAGTTAAATAATTTAATATTCAGATTACCTATTTTTATTATTCTGTATTAACATCTATTTAATTGTTTTAAGTCCCACTTATATTAAATGGATGGATGATAATAAAATAGCTTGGCCTTTTGATGCATCCTCAATCTCATCCAACATAAAGAAAATGTTTTATTGCTTTCAGATTTGCTTTATAGAGATACTGTTACAATGTTTATAGAGACCTATAAAGATAAGTATTCAAAAGATAAGGACACGTATACCTAAAGCTAAGGTAATAATAGAAGAATATTCTAGATGATCTAATTAGGACTAACTTTACAAGATGTTTGGATTATTGTATTATTTGTGCTAATACGCCCCCTCGAGTCCAAATGTACACGACGGACATTGAGACTCGATCATAGCCACATAAACCAATCATTGATAAGAGGTTTGGCTAATATGGCAGCAAGTCGATTTTTGGAAGATACTATAGCAATGCGAAGAGATTTGGCATCAACATGTTCTCTAACAAAGTGATAATATAAGACTATGTGTTTGGCACGTGTCTTGTGATTGGATTCAAAAGATGGTAGACTTAATTTTATATTTTATGTATAATCGGAATTATAAAAAAAATGCATAAAAAGTTAGTTAAAACTATTTTGATTTTCTTAAATATTTAAATCATCGCTATGTATTGTTAGATGCTAATCTTGATATACGATTATAAACTATTTAATTAAAAAATTAGAGATAAATTTATCTAATTCTAATTATGAATTATAATTCATTGATAACATATTTAAGGACTTAATGATAATCTAGTTGGACTTGATTGTAAAGTTTGAGAAACTTTAAGATTTAATATGAAATATTTAATAAATAAGGATCAATATGAGATATTAGATCTTATTTAGACATAATTAGTATTTAATCAAAATTATTTGTAATTTCAAATAAAGTTTAATTGAAATTAAAATTTATTTTTAATTAAATTACTAAAACATTCAAAACTTATTATAAATAAATTTAAGCTCTAATGGAGTTAATATTTTTTACTTAACCATCACTGTCATATATACAGAGTTTTCACAAAATATTATGTGGATATAGTTAGAAACCAAACATTTATAAATCTACGGTAGTATATGATCAAGTTTTAGAATAAGATATAAATTAAGATTTATGCTTTATTATGATTTAATTGTTAATCATTTTATAAAATTAAAGTGAAATTAGTTTTCAAAAAATCAAAAAATAAAAAAGTTTCGTAAATATTTTACTGTAGTCGAAATAAGATCTTATCCCAGTTTCTCAACAGCAAGTTCATAATAATACGAGATGTTTATGTAAAACTTATAATATTAGATATGATATCATATATTTCATTATATGATTGACACTATCTTTCATGTTGTTCTTCTAGAAGACACTATCTTTGCCATTTTGCCCATTTGCTTTTGGGTGCTGTCCCGCTCTCCTACTCATTGCTGCTCCATCCAACCATGAAAAGCCACAAACCAAACATTAACTCTGCAAAAGAAAACAAACATCAGCTGTCAAATTTACCTACATATAAACCAAAGCTTGTACTTGAAGCTGCCTTTGGCTTGCTACGCAGGTTACGGCTACTCTGTTCTAAACTCCCAAAACCATTTGCCGTCTAAAGTCGTTTTTTATATATTTCACTTCAAATCTTGAGTTTAGTGTCTTATGTAACTACGCAGGGATGACAATAGGCGCCCGTAGACGTAAATTGAATTGTTTTTGATAAGTTGAATTATAGGTTAAGCTGAAGCTTAAGGTGATTGGAGATTTAACTATTTTAAATAATGGCTATTTTAAAATAATTCTAAACCAAAGGGCCTAATTAAAAAAACATTATTTTATGTTTTTAATTTTAAAAAAATTGGCGGAATGACTCATGAGCCGCCTACTGTCGTTCCTATAATTAGGCCAGCAAATTTTCCCAGTTGATGGATGGCGGACGTTGTTCAGTTAATATCTATTGGATAAATCTCAGACCTGAGGCCCACTCCCACCTCCACTTCCAGGTAAAAGTCTCATCCCTTGCCCATGAAGTTCTATGAGAAGAGTTGTAGACCTAATAACAACTTGCATGAACAAGTTGATTTCTTGTGAGCTAAACTTATCCATATAGGTCCACTTTGTCATCCAACTATTTTGATTGTTTTTTTTTTAAATTATTCACTAGGTATTTTAGGAAGATTCTAATTATAGGAAGACATTTTTAAGTCATTCATTCTCAGACTAATTCCTATTTAAATCAATTAGGTTCCTTATAAAAGGCAAAATTCTGACCCTAAATTTTAAACGGCTGCATATATGAGGACAGTTTGAACTCACGACTCACTTAACTCAGAAAAACCCCTCACTAACCAACTGCGCTTATTGCTAGAAAATAGCCCCAGTTGCAAGGTTAGCCGATTTAAACTACAAAATCTCACCACGTATATATTATTTATATAAATCATTAATCAATTTTCCTTTTTAAAACTGCAGTCTAAAACCCAACAGCTTCCATGAAGTAGAAACAGACAAGACTACTGCGGACGTAGCAATAGGCAGCATTGCAATCTTTTAAATGGATTTCCTTCCGAGCCCCTTTTCGAGTATAAAGCAACAACCAGTCTTTAAAGTTTGAAGACCCATGCTATGCCAGTTCCTCTGCTTTTCTCTATCCCAAAAGCTCTAACTGATAACTTCACGCTTTACAATGCGTTACCCAGATCATGAAAACCACTACTCTACAAACATCGCACTTTCCTTCCTCTCACAATAATAATTGATAACTTTAAGTGCTTGCCTAACTACGCCTGGCTTCTATCCCCTCCCTCGACTCTGTCTTAAAGCTTGCAACTTTTTGCTGCTTTCTATCTATTTTCATCTTCTCTGTTTTATCTATGCGCCATCAATGGCGTTCCAAAAGAAACAAGGAGTAAACCAATTGATTCCAGGATTGCCCGATGATATGGCAGTGGAGTGTCTGATTAGAGTACCTTATCAATTCCATTCTTGTATGAAATCTGTGTGTCTCACATGGCAGAGTTTGATTTCCAGTCCGTCGTTTTATCAAGAAAGAAGAAAATCTGCCACTCCTGAGCAGATCCTCTGCCTTGTTCAGCCCCTTCCCGCGGATATGGAGTCACCCACAACAGCAACCGGGAAGGAGGATGACCAACGTTCGCGATATGCTCTGACCATATACAACGTTACATATAATATTTGGCAGAGAACAAAGCCTGTTGAAGGTATTCCAATTTTCTGTCAGTGTCTGACATTTCAATCGTCTGGCAAAATTCTGTTATTAGGCGGTTGGGATCCGACAACATTGGAACCGGTACCTCACGTGTACATCCTAGACATGGTCGGAGAAACCGCCGGAAAGTGGAGACACGGAGCGCCGATGAAAGTGGCGAGATCTTTCTTTGCATGCGCAGTGGCGGGGGAGTCCAGCGTGTACGTCGCCGGAGGACATGACGGTCAAAAAAATGCGTTGAGGTCAGCAGAGGTGTACAACGTTGATAGAGACGAATGGACAACGTTGCCTGATATGATTGAAGACAGAGACGAGAGTCAAGGGTTGGCTTGGGAAGGTGACCCAAGGTTCTGGGTTGTGAGTGGCTATGGAAGTGAAAGTCAAGGCCAGTTCAGGTCTGATGCTGAATGCTACGATCCTGTTACTGGGTCGTGGTCTAAAGTTGAGGAGGTTTGGCCTTTTGCAAGTAACAGTCCAAGAGGAGCGAATGCCACAGTCAATAATAAGAAAAGGAAGAACCAATGGTGGTGGTTTTTGGGTGGTGAACAACTGCGGCAATTAGGTGAAAGAGCTGAGAACGGTGATGAGAAGCTGACAGTGAGCTCGGTTGTTGGTGTTCCGGATTGGATTAGTGGGACAAATCTGTCTGCCACAGTTATTGGAGGTGCTACTAGGAATAGTGAGCATAGAGTGTTTGTGATGAGTGGCGGCGGCGGCGGGTCGTCGTCATTGGTTTGTGGTGAGTGTGACGGGGAAGGGGCGTTCATTGTGGATGTGGATGAGAAGACAGGGAGTTCCAAGTGGAACCATGTCCATACTTCTCCAGGATTTTCCAAGTTTCCATATTCAGCTTCTTATCTTAGTGTTTGAGAAGTAAAACTGATTGTGAGTGATACATAATGCAGCGAAGAAGGGTTAATTACAATAAAGTTGTATAATGTCACCAGCATTTGCAATACTTTGTAGGAGGGCCGGCTCGGTTTGAACAGCCTATAGGTGGGTCACAGGTTGAGTTTGGCCCAACTCATCGTGCCTATCGGGCCATGAGTTTGTTATAGGTCGACTCATCCCGGCCTGTGGGCAGCAAGTCAACCCGTGTGGCCTGCAGCCCAAAAGCCCTCAAATAGGTCCACATTTCATTGAGATCAAATTCCCTTTTACAAAAACAAAGTATTGGGAATGTCAATGAGTCGGCCGAGTTGCTCATGACCCAACCCAGTCCGGTCCTTAACGGCTTAACCTGTGTAACCTGGGACAATGAAAAGACACTTGGAACCTTTTGACAAAGAAGATTTAGTGAAAAAGTCACCAGACCATGGGATGATATGTTGCTTTACTTTTAATCGTTAATAGCGACTATCTACATAATTACTTAAATTATAAAAATAAAATAAAATAATAATAATAATAATAATAATAATGTATTTAATAAAAAATCATAAATATTTTTGAGCTTTTTTTGTTAATTATTCATTTATTATTTTAAATTTATATTTTCAAACCAAATATTAGTATTATATCAACGTTAAAAATTCTTAGAAATAAACCAAACTAAATAATAAATATTCTATTATATTCTTTATTTATTCTATTTAAAAAAATCTTAATTTCATTTCTTATCTTTTTTTTTTTGGTGAATCAAGCGTCCTGTAACTCATACCTATCCATTCCACGGAGTAAGTTCTCCCCTTCTTTCCTGATTATTTTTCTCCTCCTCTTACCCTGACAAACATGGAAAATAATGTTGTTCTGCCTCTCTATTCTGCATAAGAAGAAAAGCTGCGTATGTTTTTTGGCTAACCAGCCAATCCAGGACACTAATACGCTCTTCTGTGACAACCAAGGCCAGGTGGGCACGAATGTGAAAGAATTGCGAGAACAATCCTTCTTCTGTTCTGTCTTTAGCTTAAACAAAGTCAACAGTTTGGCATGGTATCTCCAAAGAGGGTAACAGAAGTAACCAAGTATGGAGGATATGACATAATGAATACAATCTGCATGCAATTTCCATTTCCAACCAAAGCAGTTGCCAGTCATCTTCGTGCACATGCCCCTCTGCATCACTAATGAGTATGACAACATTGGGATTCATAGTGGGGAACCTGGCCACCATCATTTATCATGCCTTCATGGTTGACTTGCTTTGGCAGTTTACGTGAACAAGCCACAATAACACAAAGGTGCACCATCTGAATCATTTGTCAGCTTGGTTGCCAGTGAACACAATTCATCAAAGTCACATAGTGAAATAAACGGGTTCTTGGTTGCATATCAAATATTACAAATGCCTTTTAGTAGGACAATGCATAAATTAACTCATTACACTTACACTGCAAGTAATGTCAGGCTTTGTAAGTGTCAAATATATTAATCTGGCCTCGGTTTGTTGGATGCTCATTCTTGTTTTTGGCTTCCAATTTCTTTCCGAAGGAGTAATTGCAAGTTTGCATCTAGTTCTCCTACCTTCCTTTAACAAGTCAAGCACATATTTCCTTTGAGTAAGAAATAATACCTACGTGTTCCAAGGCCTTTAACTTGGAATTTATTCTTCAAATGAGTCTTCAATCTTCCTATCTCTTCTTGGTCATTACCATATTATCCACATACACAATGAGAATAGCCCGTTTTCCACCGCTTCCTTGTTTGATAAATAAGGAGTGGTCAGCATGTCCTTGTGTATACCCAAAGGACTTCAATGTTGAAATAAATCTAGTGAACCAAGCCCTCAAAGATTGCTTTAATCCATAAAGAGATTTCTTGAGTTTGCACACCTTGTTTGCTTATCATTAAATCTAGGATGCATCTTTATAAACACCTCTTCTTCCAATTTTCCATTTAGGAAAGCATTTTTTATGTCCATTTGGTACAGTTCCCAATCAAGGTTTACAATAAGAGAAAGTAATACCTTGATAGAGCGTCTGTTGCCCCATTTTGCTTCCCTGGTTTATAGATTATTTCAAAATCCAGCCCCAACAATTTAGCTTGCCAACATTGCTGATCTATAGAAGGAATGCGTTGATCCAATAAATACTTCAAACTTTTATGGTTGATATAGACCTTGAAATGCCTTCCAATTAGAAAGCGTTTCCAATGTTGAATAGACATTATTACTGCCATCACCTCTTTCTCATAAACTGAATTAGAGTAAGTTGATTAAGCCAAAGTCTTGCTAAAAAATGTCAGTGGACGACCCTCTTGGATGAGGACTGCACCTAAACCTCTCCCTGAAGCATCACACTCAAGGGAAAATTCCTTGGAAAAATCGGGTAAGGCTAAGACTGGTGCTGAGGTCATCTTCTTTTTTAGCTCTTCAAATGCTTCTTGAGCTTCATTTCCCCAACTGAAACCGTCTTTCTTTGTGAGTTCAGTAAGAGGTTTGGTGATTTTTCCATAATTTTTGACAAATTTTCGGTAGTATTCGGTGAGTCCGAAGAATCCTCTCACCCTTTTAACATTCTTAGGAATAGGCCACTCTAAAATGCTTTTGATCTTCGAAGAGTCCATTGCTACCCCTTCATAGGATATAATGTGGCCTAGGTACTCCACCGATTGCTGTCCAAAAATGCACTTCTTCTTATTTGCCATTAGCTGATTATCCAGTAGCAATTGCAACACACAAGCTAAATGTTCCAAATGCTGATTCTAATCTGCACTATAAATCATAATGTTGTCAAAGAAAACTAGGACAAGCTTTCGTAATAGAGGTTTAAAAATTGAGTTCATGGTGGATTGGAATGTAGCTGGGGCATTCATGAGATCGAAAGGTATCACTAGATATTCATAATGTCCCTCATGGGTTTGGAACCCTGTTTTATAGATGTCTTCTGCCCTAACTCTAATTTGATGAAAACCTGACCTTAAAATCCACCTTAGAAAAATATCTAGCCCCATGTAACTCCTCCATCAGCTCACCTCATCCACAATTGGAATAGGGAATTTTTCCGAAACCGTGAGCTTATTTAGAGCTTAGTAGACGCACATCCGCCATGATCCATCCTTCTTTTTGACAAGAATAACAGGACTTGAAAAAGAGTTGATACTTGGCCTTATAACTCCAGTTTCCAGTAAATTCCAGATCTGCCTCTCAATCTCATCCCTATGATGGTGTGTGGATGGATGTTCACAGGTTCTGCCCCTTCCTTTAAGTTAATTGCATGGTCATGTACCCTCATTGGTGGTAATTCTTTTATTTCTTGGAAAACGACCCAAACTTGAATAAGAAAACCCCCAATTCTTCTTTTTGATCCTCATTTAGGGTTCCTATCTCTTCAGGTAGAGTTCTTCCGATTGTCAAATTCCAAGTACAAATAGCTTGCTTGAAGGGAAAGACCTTCCAAATCAAAAGGTAGGGCTCAGGGATGTCATCAAATAGCAAATCATAATACTACAAACCAATCTTACAAAGCACTTTTATCACATTATGGTGGTAGAACAAATTAAAAGAGATGAAACATGGTAAAAGTGTTTACAAGTTTGCAATTACTACAAGCATGAACCATATATAGAAGAGGAATTAATGACATAAATGGCATAAATGGTTTACAAATTGAACTTCACGCGGATCAAGGTAAAAAGCGTTGTCAACTTGCACATCAACGATGCAAGTTGAAGCACCTAGTTTCCCACCTAACATGCCAAGGCTTTGTGGATAAGTGAACATTGCATGCAAAGATGAAATATACCTAATACAAAATGAGAAAGCAGTTACACTAGTTATACATTTAATCTGTGGAAGAAGAAGCTACCAATTGTATTCATACAAACAATTAGTAGATGGGGCATTTAAGGATTTGGTTTCTCAAATTTTGGGCAGCTGGAGAAGTTACTATTCAACGACTGTATACTGCACAAGTGTCCTTGAGTTTATATCATGTTATTTTCCAGCGGTATGCTGGATTAGAAAAACTTAATGGTGCACTTATTTTCAAAGAAACTTTCTTCAGCTTTCATCACCATTTATTTTGTTTTCCCATTTCAATTTTCACATTAAAATTCCATAAAGCTTCAGATCAACAAGCAAAACGGGCGGTAAGGCTGAGTAACACATTGAAATTAGTTCAAGTTGCAGACAAACACTTTAGGCACATAAATTACCAAAGTATGGACAATAGTGGTTTGAGAAGCAAGAATACAATGCAAAACAAGATTACCAACCTGGAGTTTACTTTTCGAGTCCAAGAACTAAAGAAACCAAGAAAAGTATTGGGGTCCAATCTTCTTAACCCTTAGAAAACTCTGGACAATGTATAGTGGCATCTTCAATGGATAAAACAGGAGCTTCACTTCGCTCCCCATCTTCATCTCCAGAAACAACATAAACAGTCATTGGAAGTTGGTGTCCAGTGTTGCTTTCGTATTTTTTCTGAGCGGGCCAAGGATTCCCAGGAGCGACACATGATATATGGACCTACCCATGAGCCAGCAGCAAGGCCATAAACATTTCCAGCTTCAAGGAGATCGTGGATAGAGAAAGCGGACGCTTTGGAATCACCAAAAAGGCGCAAGGTGTTAAGATACTCTTCATCCCATGGCTGCAGAGAGGATAAAACAAGCTATCATTAACTAAATTACAGAAGCCTGGCATAATTCATGGCTGCTAACAAATTTGTATTAATTTTGATGGTTGAAACGATAAAATTAAACTTGGATGACAGAAGTACACTGGAGGAGCCTACAAGTTCAACAAACATATACCATTCATCCTACCTCGTGCAAAGGTTTTCTCCAACATCTCCTTGACCTATGGAATAACAATGCCTGCAAAGTGAGAATGCAACACAGTCAATTTTCTAACATACTAACACAAACATTTTGTGCAGTAACACCAAATAAGTGCCAGGAGTAAGAATAGTATACGAAAGCAAAAGGAAACAACTGAGAACAATCTGATGTTAAATCTCTTTCATCAGTGTAAGTTGTGTTGGTGAGAATCTTTTCTTCATATCACAAAACCACCTAATTAAAAATCAACAGAACAAGTTTCCAGAATCCAAATCTATTTCCAGTAATGGACCTGTGCAACAAGCATCTGTTGCTACGAAGTATGCAACCCTGGCTCACATCACTGGTGCATTTTGAATCTCCAATAGCATCAAAACCTGTGTTAACAAACGGTGAAAAGAAAAAAAAGGGAAGGATGGTAGAAATTAGAATGCACTAAAGCTATATTTGATGTAACACTACTTAGTTAAAACAAACACTTTCTATATGTCATCAGAATCCATGAAGAAAAATCGTGTGTGAATTTAGATAACTAACCTAGGGTACACAAGTCAAAAAGAAAGATCAAACAGCCACCATTATAACATTGTCTCCAACTAAAAAAATCTCCTGCAGTGATTCCAAGCTTAATGGTTTGCAGATCATTAACTTGATGTGTTAAATACCTTCTTAAACTGCTAAGGATGGGCCCACAAGAGCTTTAGTAACAGAGAAAAACCTTTTTGATCGTGAGTCGTGACAGGTTCTAAAAATGTAAACTTGACGCAGGGAACACAATAGGACAACCAAATTAAAAAATCCTATTATCATTCCTTTCATTATCGTATTCACTTTGCTATTAACGTTTTCTTTCCTAAAGCCTCTCCACCTAAATGAAAGAAACATTATCCCACTGAAAATGATGAATGAACACACTTATAGTTAACTTTGAATAGCACAAGAAATACACCATGAATACTACAACTAAACCAAAGCAGGAACCCACCTTTTAGTAAACAAAGGCCATATAACCCCGTTCAATGGAGATCAGAAAACCTGGACTTTGTACAACCCGAGGCTCCAAATTCTAACTTAGGGACTTTCAAAAAGTTTGTTTCATCGCAGTATAAGGCTTATTCATTGTTATTGCTGCTGCAAATACTAAGACAACATAACACAGAGGAACCTTCATTTAAGTTCAAACTGTAACAAAACATAATCCGATAATATAGCTTGTGAACTTCGGATCTAAAGAGGTTAGGGAACGCAAACAAAACACCCAGACAAAGCAATGGAGTGATCCCCAAGCGATATTGGAGAGACCCAGAAAACCAAACTAACAAATTAGCACACGTGAATACGAAATATCGAATTTTAGCGGGAAAACCTACCTGGGTCTGAAAGAGTACCGTCTAAAATGTTAATAAAACATTTTAAAGCATAGATATTTACATGGGGAGAGCAAGATAGTGCGTAAAGAAGAAGATGAGCTTATTACTTGATTGATTATACGATCAAAGAGGGTTGCAGAAGAGCAGCATTCGGCGTGTATGAGTTTGTATTGTGTCTTTATCAAACGCAACCAGTACAAGCAAACTTCCCCGACTCTGTAGCACCTCTATCTGTTTTCAATTTACAAGTATCTCACGACACTCACAACAGTAACACCTCTATGGGCGTCCCGACTCCTTAGTTTTGAGTTTTGACTATCATATGGCTGCACAGAACTGAGACAAAATATACAACTTAGAAGCTTTTGCTTCGTGCTCTTTAAGAAAATTAATCACCTGAGACTGAGACTGTTCAGAATTGCAAGCCTTTGTGTTGGATTTGGATTGGATGTCACTTACTTGACCTTGATCTTCAATTATGCAGAAGGCAAAACTTACATTCAATTAACATGTGCATGGATGTGGCTATTCATACATAAATTCATACAAATGTGAATTTTTAATTGAGTCAGCTTCTGTAACTTGTAAAGATAAATTGAATATCTTTTTCATTTCTGTTAATTTTACAACTGATTCAGTCAATTTGGAATATAAAGGATTATAATTATTGCACAAAAAGCATATAAAAATGACTCAAAAGAAAATAAATCTAATTATGATTGTCATACGTTTACTTTAAACTCAAATCCAATCTAAAATTAAAATCTTTATATTTTAAAAAATGATTTAGAGTAACTCGTGATGGTGAAATGAACCCAACCAAAGATTAAATATTTGGTATTTACCCCCCACGAAATCACATGACTCTTTTGACATAATGGAGTTCCAATCAAGTGGTGTAGTTGAGTTGAGTACTCATCCTATTGCTTTTGAGTTTCCCTAACGATGTGCTTTGCTCCGTCTCTTTCTCTTCATTTGCAGTGCACGAACATACAGTCTTAATATTCTTTCTAGTCGGCTCTCTTTCTTTTCTCTTCACATATTTTTCATCTGTTTCTTTCAAGTCCTTTCATGGTCCTTTTTCTTTGTTTATTATTTACGGAGTCATCATTTCAAGATTCACCATCCCTTTTATCTCTTCTGTAATCGCATGCAATATGTAATCATAACTTCATACAACGCTATATACGTAATATAGCTATTCAGCGTTGTTGATTCCTTTTTTCTGGGGTTTAGTTTGCAGAATAATTTAGGGCCCTCCAAGTTTATGCCGTCGGACGAACCCATGCTTGCTTCAGACAAGGTTCTTCTTTTCTTTAAAACTCACTGTATCATCTTTAAAGGTTTCTTCTTTCTATTTCTCTGAGGAGTTCTTTCTTCTGTGCTTTGTTTTGGCTGCTGGGTATACAGAAAGTGGTAAAAACGTTTTCTTTCCGGTGCCAGGTACTGTGCGGTTTCAAATTAAATGTTTGGATGTAAATCCCATGTTTTATCTTTTCTTCTCTTGAATCTTTGAGATGGGTATTGAGATTGATTGATCTGTAACTGGGGTTTGGTTTTCGAAATTCAATTATTTACCATGATGTTGTGATTTGAGATGTTGACAATTCGCATTTTCGGTAGGAAGTTGATGGCAGAAGCATCGTTGATGCGTTCAACAAGTTGCAAAAGCAGATAGGAGATCGGGTTGATTTTGATCTTCCGGAGTCCTTTAATAAGTGGAAGACCATGCCTTACACCCCCATAAAGCGCAGTATCCACTTGATAATTGGCTTGCTTGTCCTTTAATAAGGTGTTCTTGTACTTGGTGATGTGCTTTGTCTTCAGCCTTTACTAGGTTCAAGGAATTGGAGCTCATTTCCTATTTTATTTGTACTGAAATCTATCCCTTTTCACCCTCTCTAGGATAAATGCATACCCACTTATACAAACTATATTTTGTTGATGTTGACAATTTTAAGACATATATCTCACAAAGAAGATCAAAAGGCGTCTTGAGGATGATGGCATATTTTGTTCCTGCACTCAATCACCAGGTTCATCTGGTGTATGCAGTAGAGATTGCCATTGTGTGTAAGTGTGGACTTGGTTTTATGTGTTTGATATATTTATGCATGGCAAATTTCAGGGACAAGGACTTAGGGTTTTGTTTTTGTTTTATGTGATATTATCATGACGTATATTTTGGAAGAATAATGATAACTGTTTCTATTGACATTGTTTTATGATCTTAAAATTCAAAATGCCAACTTTTGGCAGTTTATGCATGGATTCTGCTCACTTTACATTAACAAGGCTGAATGTAGTTCAGCAATATGTTAAGCTATGATGATGATGATGCTCTTCCAATTCCCTTTTCTTTTTTTGTTTAATGCCATGATCAAGGGAGTTTATATGATGAATGTGATATCTAGACCACGGGTTACAATTTTTAGTAACTTTTTATGTCATCTAAGAGCTGTAAATCTATATGTGCACATGACATACCCGTATGTTGTGTGCTGATGGTTTGTGTAGAGTAAAAAAACCATATAAATTCCTTTTCATCAGCTGTGATTTCCTACAGTTTACTGCTCTTTGAGTGAAAGAGTTAATATTCTATAACTGGGTACAGCTTATGCTTGTTGAACTGAATTAACTCAAATTTCCTTAAATTTTTAAGGAAAAGTACTTTTGCCATAGATTCTTATATCAAATTCAAGTGAATAAGTGTGAAAATAGAAACATATAGTGGAGTTCATATAGGAAGTGAGTGAAAGACATTCAGTTATGACATTAGAAAGATTTGCAGGGGAAACATGTAAGAATATCAGTGGAGTACAGTTTGGATGGCTCTGTGTATGAATATACCAAGCAAATGCATTTCTAGTTACTTGATTCATAGTGTCGTGTATGAACATGTGATTGTTGGGAGATTTGATTGGCTTAAATAGTTGAATGTTGATTCTGCTCTTCTCTCATCAAATATGTTGCGTTCTGTTCAAATGAAATGTTGAGAGACTATTCATTTGTAGCTGAATCTGATTTGATATTGCCAAAATGGATAAGCCGGTTTAAGATCCTTTTCTGAATATTGTTATCAGTAAATTACATGGAACATCATCATAGATGTAGTCATTGTCATAGATTCCTCATTTATATAAAGTGGTTCATATCTTGTTAGTAGCTTATATTTTGAACGTGGCTTTATGTGCATATATTGTTACGGAAGTTCCTGGCAGTTATATTTATCTAATTTTCAGCCTGTGGCTCTATGGTCTTGTTTTATTACAATACTTACTAAGACTTTTGCTAATCTAATTTTGCAATCTTAACTTTTTAAGGATGCTGCTGTCTAGCTGCTCCTCAGGCTGCAAATGTGGAAACTTATGTGTCAACAAACCTTTTCAAAACCGCCCTGTAAAGAAGATGAAACTAGTGCAGGTATGGGTCGATGAAGGAGGTTTCTGTTTTTAAAGAGAGGGATTTAGTAGTCAATGTTGAATGCTTTTGTCATCTATTGATGTATGTTCATTGTTACTTGTGAAGAAACAGAGTGAAAAAACAGAGTGCTTGACTCAAACTCAAGACCCTTGTATCATTTATATGTAGAAGTAATTACATAGGGAAAAATCTTAGGAATAAATAGGAAATCACACAGTAAAGAGGGAGATCATAGTCTCCCCAATATAGAAATTTCCTAACATTACTAATTGACTTTTAATTTATGATACGTTCTAGTTCATTGCTCTGTTCTTTCTTGTTCCATTTTTGTTGCTTTAAGAACATCAGGTGCTACGTTAATGCATTCTCTTACTGGAGCTTAAATATTGTCTATAGACTGAAAAATGTGGAGCTGGGATTGTAGCAGATGAAGATATCAAAAAGGGAGAGTTTGTCATTGAATATGTTGGAGAAGGTGAAATCTGAATTCATTACTATTTCATTCCTTGTGTCATTATCATAGTTCGGAGTTGAATCAATTCTAGTTTTAGTCTAATCTCTATGCTTATTTGATGTAGTTATTGATGACAAGACATGTGAGGAAAGGCTTTGGAATATGAAACATCGTGGAGAAACAAACTTTTACTTGTGTGAAATTAATCGAGATATGGTGATTGATGCCACATACAAGGGAAACAAGTCAAGATACATAAATCACAGTTGTTCTCCCAATACCGAGATGCAAAAATGGTTCTTAGATGAAACTTTTTTCCCTTTTCAAAATTTGACAGTTAGTCTCTCTTTATTTACATGTTGTCTTTCCCCCTTTAGTCTCTCTTTATTTACATGTTGTCTTTCCCCCTCAAAGGATAATTGATGGAGAAACCAGAATTGGCATCTTTGCAACTCGTAGGATAAAGAAGGGCGAACATCTAACCTATGATTATCAGTACGAGTACTTACACCGTTTCTTATTGGACCTTTTTCTTCATGTTTGTTTTCTGCATTATAAATCCTTTGATGATTGAACAACTTTTTTTTTCTTGCTTTTTTCCTCAAACATTCTGAATTTCTTATGCCATTCGATCAAATTAGCAGGTTTGTTCAATTTGGTGCCGATCAAGATTGCCATTGTGGTGCTGCAGACTGCAGACGGAAGTTAGGGGTCAAACCCAAGCCTAAGTTGTCCTCAGATGCAGCACTAAAAATAGTAGCACGTCAGGTGGTTTCCTCCCCCAAATTAAAAGCAGTTATATCTGGAAGTGATGTATGTATAGATGCATCTATACGATCCAACTGACTAAATCTTCTTTAGTATATGGTCAATCTTGATGCATACCAATATTTATATTTTACCATGTATAATATCATGTGATCCACCTATCTGATTAATGCTAAACTAAATGTGGTATTGATGGTTGCACAGGTTTATCGAAATGGAGGTGTGAAAATAGGTAATCTGAAGGTCCTTCAACATTTTATCTGGTCTATTTAGTTAGTCTTTCACATGTTGAGAACTTGGACTTCATTCTATCTGAGCATTCTTTTCTATTATACATTTCAATATTCATTCAGGGAGTTCAGAGAACATTTATAGAAATCAACCGATGCGCCCGCTAAATTGCATTGGTAAACTGATCAGAGTAGTTTGTCCAAGTAAAAGGTAATTTCTCGGATGTTCAATTTCATTTAGGCTTTTGAATTTGCTTGAGTTAATATCTTCTTGTGAAACAGCTTTGTGTTTCCTAGAAAGGTCACTGTCTTTTGTAGTTTCTTTTGGATGTGGATACCTCTAAGGGAAAGTTAATAAATGACTTGTTCAAGGCATTTAAGAACGCCACTTTTTGGAGCCAAGACAATAATTTTAAGTAGCTATTTGATTATACACCCATTTTGAAAATTTCAAACGGTCAGGCGTTGCTCTGTTTGTCTTGAAATGGCCACAAGTGGAACTCGCAAATTCTCCAACTCTCGAGTCCATTTACCTGTCATCAGTTTGTTGAAAATTTTATGTTGAACGGCACTTCTGTAGTAGTTTGAATCCTTCTTGAAGGTCCTTTCAAATAGCAGATTAATTCTGAACACGAATGAAGTTGGATGTTTTTGAGAATGCTTGCAGGCATGGTACTTTTCCAATTATTGAAATTTATGTTGTAACAATTTGAAAAAGATGTAATCAGGCCCGTGATTTTCCATCTCTTACTGACTTCACTTTCCATTTTGAATTCTAAGATTTTCCATCTCTTCCATCTTTTACTGACTTCACTTTCCATTTTGAATTCTAAGATTTTCCATCTCTCGATACTTCTCTTTCTAGGCTTCATAGGTCAGAAAGGTCAGAACGTTTTGGTATGATCAGACGCTTTGACAACCATACAAGAAAACACACGGTAAGCATTGTCGAT
This sequence comes from Erythroxylum densum, assembly GCA_024678245.1. Classification (NCBI taxonomy): domain Eukaryota; kingdom Viridiplantae; phylum Streptophyta; class Magnoliopsida; order Malpighiales; family Erythroxylaceae; genus Erythroxylum; species Erythroxylum densum. The sequence goes on from JANPWT010000001.1 coordinate 15,065,988, forward strand.
ATATATATATTTTTGGAAATTTATTGGATTACGAATGGTAAGCATCATATTCACAAATGGATTACTTTGTTTTAGTGCAGATCCTTTTTGAAAAGGGCAGTGAGGCTCTTGACTTGTCGGCATGTAAATGGGAACTTCTAAATTTCTGACAAGTAAAATGGTAAGCATGCTGTTTTTTGTCTGTTGCTGTAGGAAAGCTCAGCTTTTTATTGAAGTTTGAGCTGGTGGCCTATTGGGTACTGACTTTACCTGTTGAAGTGTTTCAGATGGTTGGTTTAATCGATGATCTTTATGTTCTATTGCAGGCAACAGTGGATGAAGACAGTAATGCCTGACACTGAAAGATCTCTGGCACGTGTTCTCCCCATCATCAAGTTTATAATGTTGGTTTTGTGCTTGCTTGCATAGTCTCTTCTCTTGATGGCAAATCTTGAGAATGGGTATGTAATAGAATATGATGGGTGGAGATGTTTGCTGAGTAGTAGTCTGGTTGTTCCTTCACTTGAACCTGACAGTAGGTAGCTGTGATTGATGATGTCAGGTTCTCATGTAACAATTCTTTTCAGCTGGTCCAGATTTTGATGCAGGATAGAACCTATTTACTTGACAAGAATGTCATATTTGATTGTGGAATAGCAAAGCGTAAGCTGCTCGAAATGCAGGCACCTGATTGTCTAAAGTTATACACTTCACATACCATTTGTTTATCTAAACTTACATGTCCTTAAAATTACAATTTGGTAGTTAGGTTATATAATATGCCATACAAATGTATAGGCAAAAAGTATAATTTTAACCCTAAAAATTAGACAGAATTAAGTTCTTGTTTATTATACATTGGCATTGAGTTTATTAACAAAAAGTTAACTTTTTAACTATCTTTAAAAATTATTGATGTCTTTTTTATGAATAGCTTATGGGTTAGTTTATTTAACCTTAATTTTTAAAGTTCTATAAGAACTTTTTAGATGATTAGTTAAAAATTAATAGGTAAAAAAATCAAATATACCATCTTTTTATAATTTTTGAATTATAATGTATATCACATGTGTTTCATATTATAATTATAGATTTTTTAATTTATTAAATAATAAAATTTATATAAGATGTGTAGAAAAAGGGGGAAGAAGGGCTTTATTGCCATCAAGGTTGATCTCGAAAAAGCGTATGATCGCCTCTCCAGAGACTTTATTTATAACATGTTGATCGACATTGGCCTTCCTAGTTTCTATATCTCCCTCATTATGAAGTGTGTTTCCTCGGTCTCCATGCAAGTTAATTGGGAGGGCGAACTCAATAAATCCTTTCTCCCATCCAGGGGCATTCGCCAAGGCGACCCCCTCTCTCCCTATCTCTTTGTCATATGCATGGAACGTTTGGGCCACCTTATCACTACCTTTGTCAATCAAGGTCGATGGCGGCCCATCCGGCTGAGCAGATCTGGCCCCCCCATCTCTCATCTGTTTTTTGCCGACGACTCATGCTTTTTGCGGAAGCCTCTCCAGACCAGGTTCAGGTCATTTGGGACATTCTTTCCTCTTTTTGTCGTGCTTCAGGACAAAATGTTAGCAGCGCCAAATCACGTTGCTACGTCTCCCGCAATATTCCTCTCTCCACGACACGCCCATTGAGTCATGTGTTGGGTTTTCAATTGACAGCGGACTTGGGGCGTTACCTAGACGTTCCTTTGCTCCATACCTGAGTTCTTCAAACCACTTATCAGCATATTCTGGATACGGTTCAACAGCGCCTCTCGGGCTGGTTGGCCCATCTACTCTCCTTCGCTAGTCGGATTACTCTCATTAAATATGTCCTCTCTGCTCTCCCCACCTACATTATGCAGATTGTTCGCCTCCCACGCCGACTCTGTGACGACCTGGAACAGATGATACGTAATTTCCTGTGGGATTCTTCCCCAGGTGCTCGTCGACCTCATCTGGTTCAATGGGACCAAGTGTGTCAACCAAAAGAGTTGGGAGGTCTGAGCATTCGACAACTTTGGGAATCAAATGACGCGCTGTTAATTAAGCTTGGGTGGGCCCTTCTCTCACAGCCGCACGCTTTATGGGTTAAAGTTCTGTCCGTTAAATACAAGTTGGATGCGCACAACCCGCCCTCTTCCCTCACAGCTTCAGGAGGGTTTATGACATGGCGGAGCATTCAGGTTGTTTGGCCCTCTGTCATTCGCGGTATGAAATGGTTGATCCATGACAGCTCCCAGGCCTGCTTTTGGTTGGATCCTTGGGTCGAGGACCTCGAGCCCCCCCCACATGCCATTGGCCCTATCACCCCCTCGGAGCGTGCTAGCCGGGTTCAGCGCTATGTCGATCACTCAGGTAACTGGTTATGGTAGGACTTTCAATTCTTACTCCCTCACACCATTTGTATGCTGATTGCAGGTATTCTTCCGCCCCAGCGCCAATCGGGACCCGACTAGTTGACATGGGGCAGATCTAAGATGGGCCACTTCTCTACCGCCGAGGCATATTCCATGCTGATGGAGCACGCATCACCTGATCACAGTGGTCGATGGCTCCCGATTTGGAGATGGCCAGGGCCCCCACGTATTCGGTCCTGCCTATGGCTCCTAGCACAAGATCGGCTACTCACCAACCAACACCGGAGCCGTCGACACCTCACCCCAGTGGCGGATTGTCACCACTGCCCGACTGAAGAAACTTCCCTGCATGTCATGCGCGATTGCCCCCGAGCTCGGAGCACGTGGCTCGCCTTTCCGAACCAAGCCCTTCATCTGGCTTTCTTCACCACCCGCGCCCCTAATTGGCTCTCCCTTAATCTTCAGTGCCATCAACAGATATGTGGCTTTGACTGGTCCACCATCTTTGGGACAGCTTGTTGGTTTTTATGGTCTTGGCAGAATCGAGCTCTTTTTGACACACAGTTCTCTTGGCCCACTTCTCCAGTCCATTGCATCCTTCAATATGTCCAGCAGATTACTTTGGCTGCAGTCTGGCAAGAGCGCACTGTCCCTGAGTGGCGGCCCCTGCAGGAACAGTACATTGGCTGGACTCCTCCATCCCAGGGGTGGGTGACGCTCAACACGGATGGGATGAGTAAAACCGACCCCCGCGTGGCCTTCACTGGCAGTCTACTCCATGGACACACCGGTGCCTGGCTTGGCGGCTTTGTCCAAAAACTGGGATGGTGCTCATCCTTCACTGCTGAGCTGTGGGGAGTTTTCACTGGCCTACACCTCGCTTGGGA
>JANPWT010000001.1:15069312-15087250 GCA_024678245.1 Erythroxylum densum
TAATATGCCATACAAATGTCATAGGCAAAAAGTATAATTCTAACCCTAAAAATTAGACAGAATTAAGTTCTTGTTTATTATATATTGGCATTGATTTCATATTTTAAAAATAAATTTTACTTCATTTTTTAAGATTTTATCAACTAAAATAATTAATTTTTTAAATTCCAAATTAACAAACGACAAACATCGTTGTATCAATTACTGATCTATTTTGCTTTGACTTGAGAGATCCAGTCTTCTCATCTCTTGCATATTTGTCGTCTTTTGCCTTGTATTGGATCAAGGATAAAGACGGATGTTTTCAAAATAGAGAAGTTCCGGCGACGAAGGATTTAGAAAACGACGATAATAACTTTATAGCTAATGAAGTGAAGCAGAGGTTGAAAGGGCTGAGAATGTCCGAACAAGACTTGCGCAGAGGAGGCTGATGAGGAGAAAGATGAAGGGGAGACGAAGGACGTGTTTGGGAACTTGACAAAAAGTTAGCTTTTTGACTATTTTAAAAGTTATTGATATGGGTGAATAGAAGGTATCAGATTACCCGTCCGTTCCTCTTTCTGACTCTAATCTATCCATGAAAATTCATTCAGGCAGCCTGACATAAATATGGGAACAGGAAGAATAAGATTAAAGAAAATTCCGCACTATCATTCATTACTTTACTTGAACTATTAAAGAAAATGTGCCAAGATATCCTTTGTAGGAATTGATTCAATTATTTATTTCTAGTATGGAAGAAGCATTTTGATGTGGTCTCACAACTCTTTTAATCAAACCATTATAATCTGAAAAAAGATATACTGATGTGATTGAAATAGTCTGTCCGTCAATATTTGTTTCAGTTAATAATAGTTCTTGAACTGTGAGTTTCAACATGCCTATTGAATCTACTTGTTAGCATGTTTCATGCAAGCCTCAAGTCTTGATTTCATTTGCAGTTTATGTGACCTCGTGCACAGGACAAGAAACTTCATGATGAATGGGGTGTACCTCTGAAAGGTGTTGAAGATATCTATGAGGCAGAACTTATACTCTGGATATAGTTGTGTTGCATTATTTCCTCAGTTTCATGCAACAACAATTGTTGACTTGATAAGTCTTTTGGATAACAGAAATTTAAGAATTACTGCCTTGGGAAGATGAAAACTAGTCCCTGGTCTGAATTGGAAGCCCTGCAGCCACAGACAAAGATTATTAATGAACATCTTGGCAAGATAAACTTGGAGGGCTTTTTGGCTATCAACAGCCAACCAGCAGTGAATGGGGAGAGATCTGATTCCCCATCTGTTGGTAAATAATAGGTGTTTCTGTCTTTAATTTCCAGTCTCTTTTTCGCTGACATTCTTTGTAGACTTTGCTTCTGTATGCCAGAAAATTTTAATGTCACTAACTACCAAAATTGAGGTTTAGGCGTTTAGCCCTTTTACAGGAGAAGAAGTATGCACATAACTCCATAACTTACAGATTACAAGCTCGTTTCATGTTTAAAATGAGAAGCAATAACATTTTTTGTGGCTTCTTACTTCTTAGGGGAAAGTAAACAAGAAAAGTTGTTAGGTTTTGCAAGGGGTGAAGGAATGAAGGTTGACTTGCTGTTTGAGAGGACAATTGAATTGTGAAACTGAACAAGTCATCCAAGACTGTAGGGATGTTATTCTAGGTGAAGATATCAAGTTACAGAATTTGAACTCCATGTCATTGATTGTAACGGAGCTTGGACTTAGCTTTATTTGCGCATTGTGTCATTTATAATTGCTACAAAAAGAAATGGGATTATAAGATTTATCAGTTCTTATAGTTGGTGGTGGCCATTTAGTTTTAGCTTTCTGCTCCAGTTGGGAATGTAAGAAACAGTATGGTATCTGACTTGTTCTTCTATCTGCAGGCTGGGGAGGGCCAGGAGGTTATGTCTATCAGAAGGCTTACGTCGAAATTTTCTGCTCCAAGGACAAATTGAGTGCTGTTGTTGACAAGTGCAAGGCATTCCCTAACGTAACTTACATGGCTGTGAATAAAGGAGGGAGTTGGCTTTCTAACATTGGCTTAGCTGATGTTAATGCGGTAACACGGGGAGTCTTCCCAGCAAAGGAGATCATTCAACCAATTCCTACTGCGATAGGTTTTCTTTGTTTCTCCCAAGTGTTAAAAGAGATAGCATGGGAAAGGAAAACAATATGCCCCATAAAAGGAGCTAAATATCATCCCGTGTTCCCTTCTCTATTTAGAAAACAAACATGTAGAAAATTTAATAGCCAGCTTCCTATATGTTTTTCCAGGCGTGTATCTGCAGTTTTCTTTAATACCTTCTCATTTGAAAGAATCTATTTAATACTTAGGAACACATTGCTAGCTCATACTTTGCTGCTTTCAGAAATGTTAGAATCTGTCTAGTTTCACCAATTTCAGATGCTGAGAAAAGTAACAAGATGTAGTTGATGCTGCTACTCTTTACTTCAAGCCTGAGATTACTATATTTATATATAACATATCCTCCAATTAATTAGCCTCTCAATTTGTACGTATCTGCACAAGATGGGTTAAATGCACGATAATAAAACATTATATTCTCGCTACCAAAACTAACTTTGTTTGCCTTTCTTGATCAGCTTTAGTAGGAAATCTTGTGCGGATTATTAAGGGAAAAAGAGAACAGGAGTGCTTGTTCTGTTTTTGTAACCATTACACAACTTCAGTAAAAGATATTCAACACCATAAAAAGACGTAAGAAAGCATAAAATAAGCATTGGATTGTCTTGTTGTATTGCATTAAACATAATAATCAACACAACCTTAATAGTCATCCCCTCTTGATATAACCTCTTTGCAGGTTGGACGTAGTAAGATGGTATGCTCAAATTGGGATACATAGCTTCCCTTAACATCACATAGAGGGGGGTATGGCTGCCAAAGAAAATGAACAAGTTGCTGTAACAAACAGAAGGCAAAAGGATGCAATTCATTCTTAAACTACTGATCAGGATAATGGCTCCTAGCCTCTTCAATTAAAAGCAACTCAACCAGCATAGTTCAAACTGAGAACTTCAGGACATAGGACCGGTCAGAATTCTATGTTGAACAGATAAGTGCAAAAAAAAAAGAGAGATGCATGACTTGGGACTATTTCCAATGCAGGATAAGATAAAACCCACTGTTTGAGATTATCAGTATCCTCACCAAAAGTTAATCCAAGAAACTAGTACAAGTTGTATTATAAAAATAGGAAATTAGTACAAGAGTTTATTACTAGAGTTAATTGTTGCCATACCTGAACAATGCCAGTATCACATAAGTTCTTCAATGCCATCAAATATTTAGTCTCCCCTAATCGATCTAGGTACCGTCTGCAAAAGGCCAATGTGGAGAAGTTCTTGTTGATTGTTGCTAGCAGTTGCTTTGCCCTTGGCAACCTCAGAGGGATATGGCCAAGATCAAAATTTTTCATGTAATGACTGCACTCTAGATCTTCTCTCACGTATCCCTTGCCTAACCAGAACAAGTGGCAGCTAAGTACATTCTAGGTAAAAATGCTCGACAATAGCCATCTTTACAAAAAAAGTGTAATTACCAGTCGAACGAAACAACCATTACCTGTTGATGCAAATGTTTCAATTGCAAAAAATTCACCTTCCTCCATTTTGGTCTGCTCCCCGCCTTTAACTATAGGAACAGATTTTCCAGCATGGATCTGATAGCGGCCAATACTATGTCCGTTTAAGTTTCGGATACTTTTAACTGCCAACCAAAAGGCAAGTCAATGAAACATGCAGAACAAAGGTTATATTGCGCAAGTTTGTGATGCTATCAAGAGAAAATCATTATTCAATAAGGAAATAAGACAGCCATCAGAGGTGCATGTTTTGGAACATATATGCAAGACAAGAGAATATCCCTTCTCCTTCAAACACAACTCAAAAAACTTAGTGACATCAGAGGTACATATTTTGTCAAACCTTGAGGGAAAGAATTAAATTTGATTAAGCTTCAGAAGGAAAAATCCTTCCGCTACCAAAAACATATTAACATTTCCACTGAACATAGCTGAACAATCAAAGGAGGGAGAGATACAAAACAGTGCAGGAAAAAAGCTAAATTATCAATAGGAATGCAAACCACGATGATTGGCTTGGAGGAGGATGATCTTCAACTCAAGCCCTATGGTCTCAAGACACCGGGAAAGACAACATACCAATAGGTTATTATAAGTATGATATAAAACTCCCATTAAGTATAAACAGTGCTGTTTTATAACATAACACTTAAAGGTTCTTATGAATGTGAAGTGAATTATGAAGAGCACAAAGAGCTTTATGGACATTTTGACATAGTTCACTGCATTGGCACTCGTAACAGCTATAAACAATAATATTGGATTCTGGTAGCAACTGTCATTCATCTACATTGGAAGAAGGTTGACACATAACACAGTTCACAATTGTGAAAGAAACAACTAGGTATGCAGCCCAAGATCAAATGGAGTTGAACATAAATTAAAGGATGTATCGACTAAAGTAGGAACCAACACTAAATATTGGACAAACACAAACAATACATGTATACGATGGAAAGGCTGTTAACATAGTACCAGGATACACTTTTCCATTAATTTCAACCTCATAAGATTCCATGACCTCTTGGATGGCGGCACCAACATCACAAAGACGCACATCAATTCCAGATTCCTAAGCAATAAAAGGATAATCACTGAATTGTCATTTTGGTCAACCCATAATGCGTGAAAAGCATTTTAGAGGAAGTAACGTTCCAGTGACAGTAAGGAAATTTTAACGCCAATAATTTGTACTGGAGTATCACATAAACACATATGAATTATTACAAATTGGTGCATTTTGTATGTTCTTAATTAGTCTAAACATTTTCTAAATACTTCATATCTTCAACCGAAGAAATTAAAATAAAAAATGTTTAGAAAACATCAGAAAAGAGTAGTGAATGGAGAGTGAGAGTAGGTGGATTTGGCTTTCAATTATGATTGCAATGCTAGATATTTATGCAGCTCATCCACTGTTTAAGATCCCGGCAGAAGTGCATAAAGGATGTAACTCGTTGCATGCAAAGATATGCATACAATTATACACACATAATTTCCTTACTTCATAACCATTACAAATCCTACTTGGGAAATCTCCTAGCTAATCCCAAAACCAATTTTAAGAAAAAATAGAACTCCCCAAGAAAATTACAGTCAAATTATATATACAAAAGTCAGCCACAAGATGAACTCACCTTCACCGAAGAAGAGTCAAGTGGTTTAAAACTAGGAATTGGATGCAAGCCTTTCTTACAAAAGGTCACATCCCAATGATAATAGGAAGATATAATAGCTGAATAGGATTAAAAGTTCAACACCTTGATACCGGTATTAGTTGCTTCCCGTGAAGCTGCAAGCAGTGGATCAAACATAGGATTGAAAGCCACAGTGAAAGCACAGTCCACAATGCAACCTGTAAATTGAATTGGCACCCATTTCTGATAAGGTTCCCAACCAAAAAACATAACAGCATATTTCCTAAAAGTTCAATCAACAAATTCAACATTTGGTAAAAGAGTCACTACCATCGATATGGGTTCCAAAATCCAACTTCATCACATCATCATATTGAAGAACAGTCTTATCCCCACTATTTGGGGTCCAATGTGCAGCAACCCTGATAACAGGAATGAGTTTTCGATGAAAATGAAGCAACAAAATCAAGAGGATTAGGATTCATAAAACCCTCCAAAGATGAAAGTAACATTTACCAGTTAAGAGAGCATCCAGTAGGGAAAGCAATGCCTGCTTGCAAACCATTTTCTGATATTAGCTTACGAACTGTGTTCTCCAAGGTCTCACAAAGGTCAGTCATTAACATTCCAGGTTTCATAATGCTTCTCATGTACTTCCTCACCTGATACAAGCAGGAAATTTTATTAGATGACATAATTCATCAATCAGCAGAACAGCCATTGCATCAAACCATTACCAACCTGCCGATGAACTTCTGCCGCTTGGCGAACTGAATTGTACATCGGTTTTTCAAGACGTTCCAACCCTCTCTTCTCTTCAGAAGTAGTCCTCCATAAATTACTGAAAAAATTCAAGGAAATTGTCGGCATAAGCATTTACAAAATCTGAGGCAGCACATATTGAAAGGTATATACTAATAGTATCCTAACACTTTAAGGGAATAGAAAGATAGATGCTACACTGAAACCCTCAAACTGTGAACTTTAACCTGCATTGCATTGTACAACATCAATTAATGACCAGAAACATATTTATATCACGAGGAATATTGATCTTGTCTAACACACGGCTTTTCAAGAAGCACCAGAACTCAAGTGAACAAAGGACATCATTTTGACACAAAAGAGAAGTAACAGAAAGAAGTAATGATAATGCAGCAGTATCATTATTCTCCACGCATTGGACCAAAGTTAAAGAGCTTATACTCACTCATCTTTGTATTGTTGAATTTCACCTTCAGGAAAGTCCCCAGAAGGAAAAAGCTCCTTAACAGGAATAGAGGGCGGATCAGTTTGCTGAGGCAATTCTTTCTTCTTCCTGCAGATGATTGTAAGAGAGACATCACTGACTAAAGACTGAATGATGTGTAATGATTGGAATATCTATCCCAGAAAGAAGTTCTCACTTGCTTTTATTTTTCTTCTTTTTCTTCTTTGAAACTTCTGGAAGAAAAAATTAAATATAAAAATGCATATATTAGTGCTAAAATTACTAAATAACTCCATTATAGCAAGTTGAATGCCATTAATGTTTGCAGGCCTCAATTAATTGCGAAATAGGAGAAGGAACCACCTTTGTTTTCATCATCATCCTTCTGCATGGCAGAGGAAACTTCTGATGAATCATCATTCTCATTGCTAATTGAAGGTTCTTCCTCCCCATTTTCTTCTTCTGCCCCATTTTCTTTACCAGGGACTTGTGCATTCAACTTTTCTTCTTCCATTGATAGAGAACTGTTTGAAACAGAAAAAATGGCAATGGTCGTAAGCGTTCAAATACAGATTTACACATGAAATGAGTATGGAAGCTTTGAATCAGCTCATCAAATGTAACATTGTGATAATTAACTAACAACGATGACGTTAAAAGAAATTTAAAAAGCGTAAAAAAAATCGAACTTATGCCGAAAGAAAAATGGAAGTTTTCAGTATAAACTTAAGGAATTTCTCTCCGTTCTCTACTTGTTTTCTAATACAAACTAAAAACATACCAATTCCAGGCAATTTTGATCAATAAAGTTACAGTATTTCAGCTAATTTTCTGATTCCAAAGAGCTACATAACGAAACAAAACAAAGAGAACACCTAAACAGAAGACAAGTCACAAAGAGAAAGCGAGTAGAGAAACGAAGCTCTGTCAGAGTACAAAACAATCAAACAAAGGAATTCAAAGAGATCTAGGGGAAAAAAGGACATATTGAGTGCGGTGTTTTACCTGGAAAAAGCTAACGAAGCCAAGAAAAGTCAAGAAAAAGGAAAATTCTTCTCCAAATTTCAGTCTCTCTTCTCCTCTCTATCGCGAGCAGACTCGGCAGAAAAAACCCTTCGTTACATTTACGAAAGACAAGAGCCCAGCTGCAGGTTACAAAGAGCCCATCCACCAAGAACTTAAAGAGCCCATTTCACCTTTGTTTCTTCTAGATTTTGGACTTTGAAAATCAAAGCCCGCTAGCCATTGAACCTTCCATCTCAGAATCACAAAATGGCGACCTTCCTCTCCCAGCAAACAAAATCATTTCTTTCTCTCTAAACTAAGGTATGTTTATTTCCGCGTAAGATTTTTAATCAAATGAAATGAAACGAAATAGTAGAGGATGAAAGGAAGTGTTTATTTGAATGAGATGAAATATAAAACCATCCTATTTCATCCCATTTTATTCCATTCGCATATAAAACCTTTTCCTCAGCTAAAGAGAAATATGAAGCCATCAAATTGTAATCTCCTCTGAAGTTTTTCTTTTTGAATGTTCAATTACTTCATAAATTTTGAAAGTTTGGGTTATTTTTAAGCTCTAATCATGGCTCTTATTTTATGGGATAGAACTAGTTTGTAGCTTGGGCGGGTAGTTTAAATCTTTTGCTGATAAATTCCCCAACCGACATAATTTATAGTGGTTGTAGTTGCTACTTTGTCTTTATTTTACAATACTGCATTCATTAGGTAATCCAAATTGAAAATATGAAAAGGGTTTGTTCCATTTTTCAATGATATAGTTAATGGAATTGTTGTGTGTAATTTTCTAGAGAACAAGCAGCTTTGTTGATGTGAACCAGTTTGCTTAAATCTAATTGGAATCTGAATGCCTGCTACTGGAGTTCAAGTTAAAGAGTTTGATTGAGCTAAAAGATGGATTGTTTTATTGTCTTTCCATGATGTACTCATTTGGCCTTTTTAGTGTGGTTACTCTTCAATGTTCTGCTTTCCAGGAAAGAGACTTTTCAGTTCCAAACAAAAAGAAAGCCTGCAAAATGGAGAAACTGAAATCTTTGATTCCAAACAATCTTAAACGGTTGGTGGCAGATAGCAGTCCTGATGATCTTCCTTCAACATCGTCTTCTCTTCTTGACTTCATCCTCAATTTGCCACAATTCCAGGAAGTTAATATCGCCTAGTAATCTTTTTAAATTTTCTTTTCTATGTAGAGGGTGAAACCTGTGGTTTTTGAAATCTTATCCTTAATATGGCCCCTTGCCTCATTATGAACCTTTTGGGTATTTTTAGATGATTAAAGATCTGACAGATCCAGAAACTGCTCTTTGTACAAAGAGTAAGGATGCTGCTTTGGAATCAAAACAAAAGGGCAACCAAAGCTTTTCAAGTGGAGATTATAAGACAGCTTTGCATTGCTATTCTCAGGTACTTCTTTAGGTCGTTTTCATTTTCTTTTCAGTTTAGCAAACTTCATCTTTTACAGTACTCTATGGACCTTATTACATTTTGCAGATATGGACCTTCCTTATTATGTTTTACATCTGCAAATTTGCTTTTTTCCTAGGGTTAACCATGACTAGCTCACTTCACAAAAACAAGAAAACCTTCCTATGAGGGCTTAAAGAAATTATTTTTGTGGGCAATTAATAATTCAAAACTGGAAATATGTGAAAATGGAATTTAGATTACAATAGATTCTGCTCAAACTTTTACCAGTTCTCTGTTCGATGGATTGACCACTGTTGTTTTCAGCCCTTAACTGTTTGCCCTGTGATCTCGAGAAAACATGCATTATTATTGGATAATTATTATGACCAATTGTGGTACATTCTGAGCACTGGTATAAAGAGGATGAGGCTGTGAATTAAATTCAGAGTAAACAAAATACCTCCTAAAAATTAACAAGAGAAAGATCTTTTTACTGATCAACATGGGATGATCACCAAGAGGCTATTCAATCCTTGTTAGTTATCGTTTGTTTGCAGACAAGGTAAAAGTTTAACCGCGTTTTCTCTTCTTTACATTGCTACTCAACCAATCAAGATAGGCACTACGTGTAGCTCCAATTTCTGCTGCTGATATGGACAAGAATCTGGTTGCAACACTGTATCTAAACCGGGCTTCTTCACTGCATGTGAGTTTTTCTTGTTTCCTTACCTTCTCAGAAAGGAGACAGCTTTTGTTTTCTTCTGTTATTATTTATATTTTTCTTGTTCTTTTTTCTTTGGTGGGTGGGGAGGTTGTAGGGAGAATGAGAATAAATGCCGGCTAATTCTATGACTATGTACGGGTATAACTGTTGGTATAGAGACCATATGTTTTTGAATTTGTTATAAAAAAAAATGGAATGTGCTATGTTGAATCATTTTGTATCGCTGGGTTTTCTGTGGACTCTAAATCAAAAGATTTGTGTGTTTCTCTAGAAAATAGGTCTCCTAACAGAGTGTATTCGAGATTGCAGCCGGGCCATTCAAATTTCTCCAAACTATTCGAAGGTGATACATATGATCTTTTCTTGTTCTAATTTTGCTATTTGTCCCCTTATACTTCTGACAGGTTTTTGCCTTTTGATGTTGCTAGATTTGTACTTTCATCTGTTTGCAACTATTCATTAAAATCTAGTCCAGGGAAAAGACGCTTCCAATCCCGTGAAATTTCATGATGGCAATGATTTATCTTAATTTTGGAGACAAAACAAAAAAGGAAAAACAAAAGGAAAAAGAAAAGGGGATTGGGGTAAAACCTTGCTTTCAATTCCCTAATCTTTACTGGTAGATCTGCTCCAAACTTGCAGTAATTATGTTATTTCTCATCCTTATGTCTGTTTCACAAATTTTAAAGAGCATTTTCTGTTGCTACTATTATGATGTGAACTAGCTTGTGCCCTCTCCAGAGTGTCTTCTACATTGCAGGCATGGTACAGAAGGGGAAAGGCCAATGCTTCTTTAGGAGATCATAAAAATGCAGTCCATGATATGAACATGGCTAAAAGTTTTGAGTCATCATTGAGTGGAAAGAGGCAGATAGAAAGTGAGCTAAAGATTATTTTGCAAAAATATCAGTGCACAAGCAATAAGCAAGTTCAGCTTGGTGAGAACAATTTGAGAAGTTTTGGTAAGAGACTATCCTTACCATTCTTCTTCTTTCCTTACATCCTGGTATAGAATATTTTAAAGTTAGGCTCGAGCATTTTGTTCCCTAAATAAAAACCCACTGTTTATTGTAATTTTTGGCTCAATTTTTATCCCTATTTTAGTTTTTGTTATTCTCTAACCCTATTCCATTTCTGATATGGCTTATAATCTCATCCTCTGCTTTCAAGAGTTTAGGATTGTATGATCTTGGTATGATTTTAATGAAAGTAGGCATCTGTATCTGCTTTACACTGCCAAGATGTAAGTTCGAAATGAATGATCTATCGATATTTTTTGACAGATGACTTGCAGCAAAAAAAGTTAGTGCGTGTTACCACGCCAGTTAAAGGAAGGGGCATTGCGTCCTGCAGTGATATTCCTCCAGCGTCCTTGATTCATATGGAAGAACCTTACGTTTTGGTATGACCATCACCATGACTTGTTTGTTATGTAAATGCTCTTTTACTTGGTAGATTTTCCATGTGTAGTTTTCAAATATGCTTTTACTGGATACTTAAGTTGAAAAATCTTTTGTGATCAAGATCCAAGCTGCATAAAGTTAGAGTTTTAGCCGCTGCATGTAGATAAGGCCTTTTTACCAGTTCACCTAAGGGCACAGTCATCTGAACCACTGTAGATTATACTCTTTCGTGAACAGATCATTTATGAACAACAACAATAAAAATCTTTCTTAGCTGAAGGTTTTGCATAGACTCATTTTCATTGGGCCTTGTGCTGATTTGGGTTGGATAACTTGAAGAGTGACAATCTCGCTGTGCGCAGATTGTTATCCTCAGGATGCTCTTTATGAGGGCTACTCTTGCATTAGTCATCATTTACAATACTTCATAGCTGCTATCTTGATGCATCTGCATGCATTTGTGCAATGAGGGGCATAGATTGGCTTAACTTTCTCATTTACAGATGATATTGAAGAGTTGCCGTGAGACACATTGTCATTACTGCTTAAATGAACTGCCAGCTGATGTGGTCCCTTGTACATCTTGTTCTATACCACTATACTGCTCGGAGCGTTGCCAACTGCAAGCTGGAGGCGAGACACTCAGTAGCTATCAAAAGAGAGATGGAAGTGATGGCAGTCAAAACTACAATCTTAGAGAGTCAATTGTGGAGGATGTCTTTTGCAGTTCTTCCAACTTTGATGATAAATGCTTTCCAGAACATAGGCACGAATGTTTAGGAGTGCACTGGCCTGCAATTTTGCCAACTGATATAGTTTTGGCTGGTCGAATAATTGCAAAATTTGTATATCAAAATAGAGTTGACAAGGAGGCTAACCTTCAAAGGATTCTAGTATATTTTGTAACCACTTGTTATGAGTTGCTTCACAGTTTTTCTGTGTGAGGATTTGACATTCTAGCCTGTGGTCTTGCAGGATCTTTCTCACAATTATTCGCAAATCAGTCCTGAAGGCAAGTTGGAATTACATATATATGCCATTGTGTTGGTATACTGTCTTCAATGTTCTCTTGGGATTGTTATTCCAATAAATGGAGTCTCAACATCAGAGGTTGGACCCACCTTTCTCTCTTTGGTGTGCGTGTGGGGGTTTGCATGCAATCATTTTATGATATACTTCTTTTGCTTATTGACGTATATATCATTCCAATAGCTTTAAATTGCTTAAGTTGTTCATGTATTTAAAAATATTTTCCACTTATTCACATCCTTATCTTAGTAATTTGTCATTGTTTGTTCCTTCTTAGTTATTCATGAAGACAAGCATTGAAACACTATATCAACCTCATTATTGCTACTTGATCTCCATCTGTCTTGAGGTCTATTGATTTTCTGCTTGTAGATTGTCATCCTTCTATCTCAAATCAGGGTGAATAGTATGGCAGTTGTATGCATGAGATCTGCTAATGTGCTAGGCTCATCAGATCAATGGGGTTCTTATGTTCCAATAAGAGACGCATCAACTTATAATGTGGAACAGGTTCATGTTTATGCTACAATTTCTTTTCTTTGATTAGCCTAGTCACCATGTGGATTTGTTGATTCCACACTTACCAAATGCATGTAATCTGCGTTGGCTTTTTCATCAGAACGTGCTTTTTCTGCCAATGTAAATAAAGTTTATTCATTCATCTAACTTGGATTGATTACTCTTTTCTAGGTCAAAGTGGGTCAAGCTATTTATACTGTTGGTAGTTTATTCAATCATTCTTGCCGGCCAAATATTCATGCTTATTTCCTTTCACGCACTCTCTTCATACGAACAACAGAACTCGTTGAAACAGGCTGTCATCTTGAATTATCATATGGCCCTCAGGTATTCCTAGTTTTAACATTAAAAATCATAACTAGATCGCTTGATGTGAATATGTGATGTTCATTCATTCATCAAAAGAGTACACATGGCTGCACTACACTGTTATAGGAGGGACAACATGAAGTAAAAGAATTGTCATGTTATACGTTTCTACTTCTAGTGCTAGCAAGTCTAATGCATGGATATTTGAAATAGTAAAATACTGTTCTGTTGAACAGGTTGGGCAGTTTGACTGCAAAGAGCGTGTTAAATTTCTGGAAGATAAGTATTCATTCCGATGCCAGTGCCCTGGATGTTCAGAGCTAAATATGCCTGACCTTGTTATAAATGCTTTTCACTGTGCCCATCCTAATTGCTCTGGTGTAGTTTTGGACAGTTGTCACATCGGTTTTGAAATGAGCAAGTTTAAGAATTTCATAGCTCGAAACTTGGGGAGACCTCAATTGCAGGTATTGCTTCTGCACCATCTTTGAAACTCGGGCATTGCTGTCGATATGACGATGCTGTTGTATCCCAGGAAGTTTTGGTTGAGGAGGCAATGATTTTGCAGTTAATTGGGATTGACTTGTTGCATGAATCTTGACAATTTCCAGATGACACTACCTTCTTAACTCAGGTTTATAGCCCTGCTTCTTCCTAAATTTGTTTATCTTACCAGGTTGACAAGCTTAGTAACATTAATATCAATGATTTGGCTGCCCGTGTTCTTGAGCAAGACAGTACTTACCTTTGCGTTAATCCTGAGTATTGTTTGAAGTGTGGTCTTCATTGTGATTTAATAGCTTCTGAGGAAGCTGCAAACAAAACTCAGGTTTATTTTCGAAGGTATATGATATCTCCAAACCTTGCATTTGACATTTGAGTACAAAATCTATATGTTCTGTGAAAAGAACAACACTTTTTGAACTTGGGAATTTACCTTGATTATAATGCACAAGTGTTTAATTCATGGAAGGTTGCAAGATGCAATGTTGTCCAAGGAAATTTCGAGCTCTGTCCTTTCAGATGCTTTAAGAGCTCTTGCTGTTCTAAGATCAGTATTAAATGCTTATAACAAACGCATTGCAGAGGTGAGTATGATCACAGCAAGGAACTCTGCTTCTTAAATTGTAGGGTTTAACTTTAAAAGATGCACTTACTTTTTTCATCATTCCTCCCTTATCGTTTTCCATACTACAGCTTAACCTACTATTCTATTATTCACTTCTCTGTCTCATCCCAGGAAAAGTAAAGAAGGAACTTAACCTCTATATTTAGTCCAATTTAGATTGTCCTCTTCTATATTTGGCATGAACGTTGATTGCGTCATTAGTATCTATGAATAAACATTTGCAGATGGAAGATAATCTTGCAAAAGCATTTTGTTTGGCTGGAGACATGGGATCTGCGAGGGAGCATTGTGAAGCATCAATCAAGGTAAACAAATTTTTTGGTGCCACATGCTTTGACTTATTGTTTGGAAATAGTTTCTATACTAATTAAGGATAAGGTTGTATACTATTGGACCTTTCTAGGCCTTACGTTTGAGAGGGATTTTTACTGACTTGCTGTTGTTGTTACACTTTGACCTTTTGTAATATATGGATATCAATTTAGTTCCCACATATTTCCCTAAAGTATCCCTCTAATTTCCAAAACAGTATTTTAAAGTATGCAACTTCAAAACATCAACAGACTGCTTACACAAGTTTTATCCTGTAAATTGCTCGAGTTCTTGGATAATATAAGAATAGTTACCTCTTGATTTTAGATTTGAGTCAATTATTTTTTTCATGTTACATTTTTATTTATTCTATCCGCTGAAAGAGTGATCTTTGCCTTTGAATGCCTTGGTTTTGATAAAAATTCAGATTCTTGAAATGCTGTATGGTGCTGATCACATTGTCATCGGACATGAATTGCTCAAGCTTTCAACCATTCTGCTCTGCATGAATGACATCTCCGTTGCAGACAGCATTAACCGGCTGGAGTTGATATTTAGGAAGTATTACGGTTCACATTTATTTCTTATTTTCCCGTATCTGAAAGCTCTAAAAGAAGAAGCTTGCAAATTCAGTCAAGTAAAGTAGCTTTATGGTAGCTGAGCCCGAAATGTACGAGTATCTATCATGTAGGAACTCAGGTAAGTGCACAAGGATGAAGGATTTCCAAATAGAATGCCAAAATTTCCATCATCTTGCTGCAATTGGGAATCTTACAACTTTAGTTATGCTTGTCTGGTGGAATATCAATGAGTTCAGTGATAATTAAAATGAATTAGCATGTTAAACCAACGAAGATATGGACTGACCTAAAAACGGAACAAATAGATTGACAGAGAAGGGAGACTAGAATAAAGAAAAGAACATTTCATTGATGATATTCCAATCCATGCCCAAACTTCTCAAGTCACGCTTAAATAACAGCAGTTGCCTTGTTAGAAATGCAGAAAATGACAAAGGACAAAAATAACATATAAGCCAGTTGTCTACCTATTCTAATTAACTGCATAACAAACAAGTAAAAGGTAATGATATAGAATTGTCAATACGCAGCATTGCGGCTTTTTAATTCTTTAAGGAGCAACTTCAAAGTATTAATAATCGGGTTTTCCTTGTCCACAAGGAAAAAAGCTGGAAATCGACGTTAAAGCATATTTCAAGGTAGCCTCAACTGGTGATTGAACTTGCCAATCGATTAGGAATTGAGTAGCAGCAACATTTTTTCGTTTCACCATTCGATGCTCCAGTATAGTTTGGGCCTTGGGGGTAGAAGGTAGAATTGTGAGAGAGTGGAAATGTTGGTGAGGCTTGGAGATTAGCATGAACTAATTACAGTAGTGATACATGGAAGACATAATGTATTTAAGCCTCTAGGGGTAACTTCAACTTGTAAGTTGTTGAGCAAGTTTTACTTGTAATAAAACTCCCACTATTCGCAAGTATACGGATCGTAAACTTGTAATATTAAAAGTATCGATATCAGGAAAAAATAGTTAGAACTAAATGAATATAACTTTGTCTAAGTTATCGGGATATGAATTGAATGAAAATAAAATATCAAAATTTTAAAACAATTAAATAAAACTAAGAAAATAATCAAATAATAAATAAGCTACTACAAATATGTGAGGAACATCAAGGATAAAGCTTAGGATTCATTCTATCGTTATTTTGCTCCCTAACCACTATTGATTTGATTATGTGTTGATTCTAGATCTTCTAAGGGATTAACTACTCTTTCTCAAGATCTAATCAATTAACCTTAATTGATTACAAAATTCCAGATTTTACAACCTCTTAATTCACAAAATCTACCTAACGTTTTTCAACTAATTCTTAAGTGATTTATCGAATAATAGGGTTTTTACATAAGATCTCTCATCGTATAATTACCAATTTGATATTTGGGAGACTTATTAGGTCACTAACTCTCATTACCCAACCTAATTGGATTATTTTTGACTCACCATCTCAATTTATTATCGAAGTATTAGCATACCCAAATATCACAACACTGGAACATAAAATATACAAGCCAATATGCCTTTACAAATTCAATGATTGTGTTCAAAACTAAAAGACTTCCATCAAGCAGGAGGTGATCCATTCGATGCGGAAGAAAACGGGCAAAAAAGGTTATTTAGCACTCAAAGTGGATCTGGAGAAAGCTTATGATCGCCTTCGGTGGCAGTTTATTCAGGAGACCCTGGAGGATATTGGCCTTCCGGTTTGTTTCATTCGGGTCATCATGCAATGTGTCACGACTACTTCACTTCAGGTGGTTTGGCAAGGTACAGCTTCTGCGCCGTTCCGACCTTCGAGGGGCATTAGGCAAGGGGATCCCCTATCCCCTTATCTGTTTGTCCTCTGTATGGAGCAACTGGGTCACCTCATTTCAACTGAGGTGCAACGGGGGACTTGGAAACTGATTCGGATGGAGCGTGCGGGACCTCCCCTCACCCACTTGTTCTTTGTCGATGACCTGGTCCTTTTCGCTGAAGCGGAGGACCGACAGGTTCAGCTTATAGCTCGTACGTTAAACATATTCTGTAGTGTGTCCGAGCAGCAGGTAAGTGCAACCAAATCTCGTCTTTTCTTCTCTTAGAATGTTGCTCGGGCAACTGCACACCGCCTCAGCCAGGAGCTTCAGGTTACGTGCACGTCGGACGTTGACAAATATTTGGGGGTTCCTTTGCTCCACGAACGGTCATCCCGGCGCACCTATCAGTATATTTTGGATACTGCTCAGCGGAAACTTTCAGGGTGGCGAGCCAGGTTATTATCTCTTGCAGGTAGGGTTACGTTGACTCAGTCCGTCTTGTCGGCATTGCCCATGTTCACCATGCACATGGTTCTTCTTCCGAGGCAATTGTGTGATGACCTGGAATGACTCATGCGTAGCTTTATCTGGGGTTCCTCGCCGGAGCACCGTAAGGTGCACCTAGTCAACTAGGAGTCGGTGTGTAAGCCAAAATCGGAGGGGAGATTGGGCATCAAACGACTCCGGTCTACGAATGATGCCCTCCTGGCCAAACTGGGTTGGGGACTGCTCACGGACCATCAGGCTCTTTGGGTTCGGGTCCTTCGGGCTAAATATCGACTTGATTCCACCTATATTCCCCTCACGCTCCATCGGTCAGGAGTGTCGTCAGTTTGGCGCGGGATCTCGGCGGCTTGGCAATGGGTCCGGCACGGACACAACTGGCAGTTGAGAAACGAGCGGCGGGTGTTATGCTGGATGGATCGGTGGCTGGAGGGGTGGGGTCTCCTTATCCACGTGGCCTCCCCCCCGATCCTGGAGCATCTTTGGTTGGTTACGGTTGTGGAACTCCTTGCGGATTGTGGCGGTTGGCGTTGGTCCGAGTTTCAACAGTATCTCCTGGCCATGGTTTGCTTGGAAATTGCGCGCTTAGGCTCTATTGACGGGAATAGGGGAGAGGATAGACTGATATGGGGATCTTCTCCCCATGGGGGCTTCACTGCGGCTACTGCGTATGAGCTTATCGAGGGTCGCGCCCCCATACCAGACACAGTTCGTGGGACATCATCTGGAGATGGGGAGGCCCCC
>JANPWT010000001.1:15092278-15104260 GCA_024678245.1 Erythroxylum densum
CTCTTCTATTCATAATTAGCTTGAAGTGGGCTAGCTTACCAAAGTGTTATTTATGAGAAATGTGAGGTGCTTCTCAAGCAAGTCCAAAGAAAATCTAAGAGAGTAATTTAAGGCCTGTCAAAATTATAATTGGGACAAAGATAGAAGAATCAATAGAAAAAAAGTTAAACCCACTTTGTAGAAGACCAAGAGAAGAAGAAAAAGGATGAATTTAAGAATGAGGATCCTGTATATGTCCCTCCTCCTTTATATCCACAAAATACCATTCCCACAAAGACTTTAAAAGAAAAAATTGGATACACAATTTGCAAAAGTTTATGGAAAAGTTGAAGAAATTGCAAAATTCATTGAATCAAGGTGGATCAAAGTGGAGAAATCAAGAAAGAATCAGAAAATTCAAGCTTTTCATATCAAGGAGCAAATAGAGTTTCTTATTCTTTTTCCTTGTATCTTTTGTTATTCTTGATGTGTAATCTGATTTCCGTGATGTTAACCATTTTCATTGAGTTCTAAGCTTAGATTAGGAATTATTTTGGATTTATTTTATTACTTTTATTAATTGCTGAATTTAATATATTTCTGGATGTTTGTCGAAATTTTTCATGCATCAATTTTACAATAGATTGAGAGAGTGAGTCAAAGTAATTAGTGTTCAGATGTACAATAAAAGTTTGCAATTTAATAGACCCATAATGTTGGACCCCGTTTTCAGAGCCCAACAATCTAGAGTCAAATACAAAGCTTGTCATCCCAAAAGGGTGGCGTGCCCATAATAACCAAATATCAACATCACTATTTTAAGAAATCACCAGCAAAACTCAAACATATTTCATTAATGAATTTAAACAGAGTTTATACATGCTTATTACAAAATATAAAATACAAAAATATACCTGATCCAATTGAATGCTTATGCTTGATATGATTCTGAATACCAAAAATTTTGAACCAACTTAATTACAAAAGTATCTAACTATCTTGCAGGTTCGATGCCTTGAAAGGATTGTTATTCGTCTCTTTCTGCACCTGAAGAGGGAATCGTGGGGTGAGCTACATAACTCAGTGGCTAATATATTTATAGCCATTGGCAACGAGCCACACAATCAAACATATATATATATATATACATCTATATAGGCATGCACTTCTTATCTTAATCTAGAAATAACAATTTGGCATTTACGATTCCAATTCACATTTTATAATTCAATACATCATCATATAGGACATGCTGGATGTAATTTAACATCAAAGCATAACATTCAATTTGCAAATGCATAAATAATTTGGCTCGAGGCTTTTGTGAAACAAAATAAAGAAACTGAAGTTTACTTCATGAACAAAACGAATCCACTTTTCAAATTTCGTGTGTCACAAGCGATAATCCATAGAAGACTTTACGTCGACTTGCACGTGACTATGAAACGGTTCCTCTCACGCCCAAATAGAAGCACATAATCATGCTCAAATCATTTTATGAAATGCTTTCATACTTTTCATGCTCTTTCCTTCCCTTTCATTTATGCAAAATGTTATGACAGATATCAAGGCATAATATAATCAAGATCGAAATTCAAATATATCAAAATGTCATACATCTTTCAATGCATAACATAAAACACATCATAGTACACTTTCAAGTCTTCACAACAATTTAAATTCACATAATTTAAACATAAACACACAAGTAGGGAATTTGCCCATCACACAACAACTATAAATAAATTACCCACCTAATTTGTTTGCAAAAATCTAAGTCAAGGTTGTCTTTCCCCTTGCTTTTTGGTAGGATTCTCTTGGTTCCCTAAAACAAACCAAGTCTCATTCAATAGGAATCTAATAGAAAATCCCACAATGCAAAATTACTAAAATTGATTCTAGAATGCTTAAACCCAAGCATTTTCTAAACTCCATGAACTAAAATCCTTCCAAAAATCTAAAAGATCTAAAATGGTCTTACTTTAATTCTTCACCAAATGAAGAGATATTTAGCTCAAAAGGAAGCTCTTCTTTTTCTCTATCTTTTTCTTTTCCTGAACAGCTCCAAATTCTCTCTAAAGGACTAAAAAAATTAAACCCTAGCTTGTTTTATCTTCTTTCTCTCCTTCTCTTCTTCTCTTCGTATTTCTCTCTCTTCTTCATGACACTCTCTCCTTTCTCTTCAATTTTTGTTCTTCTCTCTTCTTAAAATGCAAGACAATACTTCTTCCAATTATGCCTTTAATGATTGAGAATTGTCCCATTTGCCCTTCCATTTATGCCTTATGTCTTTTATGCTTAAGTGTCTTGTCAGAAGTACCCTTGAATATTATAACATAACACTTTCTTCTAGAAAAATGTTTCTCATTGTCTTAAATTTTTAATGACACCAAAATCAATCCATTTGGTTCAGAACTCTAAAAGTATTGTCCTAAACATTTTTGGACTGTTCTTATATTGAAATAGTATACTATACTTAACTTCCTCCCAAAAATTGAAAGTCATAGAGACTGAATTAGATTTCGATTTCTTCATACAATTTGTAACTCCATGTCTCTAGTTTATTTTAAAACAAGAATCATCTTATTCAAAGCTATACCAATGAAGACATCATCAAAATACCGAAGTATGTTTAGTAAAACATCTCATCCATACTCTTCCAACCGATACCCTTACTTCGATTCAATCCATCTTTTTCGAATTCCCACCAAATGCTATCAAAATATATGAAAGGACAGAAAATGTGTTAAGAAACTATTGTTTCAATAATAATTTCATTTTCAGGTCATATAACAAGGTTATGGCCGAAAGAATCAAACATGATTTTGCCCTCAGTCATATTGAACCTATCCTGGAACAAATGACATAACTCTCTCTACCAATGTCAGATTAAGATCATATTAGGACAATTTCAAAAAGAAATTCAAGATCTACAACTTTCAAGAAGACCTTGAGGATATATTTTATTATCTGAAGGGTCAAAAATGGACCAGATGAAACCAAATGAAAAAGCAGACGAATTGGAAAAATTGACTTTCTCTAAAGATATCGGATTAAGGTGTTATTTGGATAGTTCAAAAGAAGACTTCAAGATCTACAACTTTCATGAACACCTAGAAGACAAATTCTATCGTCTAAAGGGTTAAAAATGGAGCAGACAATAGGATCAGACGAAACCAAATGAAAAAGCAGACGAATTGGGAAAATTGCCATAACTTTTGCTACAAATATCGGATTAAGGTGTTCTTTGAAGATTTCAAGATCTACAACTTTTATGAAGAACGTGAAGACAAATTTTTGTATCTGAAGGGTCAAAAATGGAGCAGACGATAGGATTAGATGAAACCAAACAAAAAAGCAGATGAATTGGAAAAATTGTCATAACTTTCCCTACAGATATTGGATTAAAATGTTCTTTAGATGGTTTGAAAGAAGACTTCAAGATATACAACTTTCATGAAGACCTTGAAAATAAATTCTTTTGTATGAAGGGTCAAAAATGTATCAAACAATAATGCACAGAAGGAGAAGTTTCGGTCAACAATAGAAGAAGCAGAAAGTCAACTATAGAAGATATGATGTGATCACAGACGATACGTTTTTATAGACAATATGACATCATCACAGACGATATGTTGTCATCACAAACAATACATTTTTGCAGACGATACGACGTCATCACAGACGATACGATCTATATTCCTATCTCCCTTTACAAGAACCATAACTTTCAACCCCACTGTCCAAAATTCTCATACTATATACCGTTGGAAAGCTAAGGGAAAGACCGACAATGTTATAGAAGGAATCTTTCTCTAATTCAGCCTCAATCAATCCAGAATTTTCCTCAAATTCAGAACATGAATTTTACATTCATCCACCAATGTCTTCATAATAAATATATCCATATATCTCTAGTTTGATGCAAATTAATGATCATCTATTTTGGATAATTAGAGAAAAAGTTATGGCTAAAAGGCTTAAGCATACTCAGTGAACAGTTTCCAGATCAACTACCAATTTGTTTAAAAAACTTCCTTTAATACATATCATACCAAGATCACCTTTTCTACTTCATTTACTCCTCATTCTCAACTTCATTTCACATCAATATCATCCATAAAAATTATAGTCCATGATTAATCATGAACACCAATAACAGAACATACACATATGTATATATTCTTCATCAACTTACTGCACAAATTCAACTTGATGTTTGCTTTCATTTTACTTCTAACTTTCACCCTAATTCTTCCCATTTCATAACCTCTTATCTACCAAAAACACCAAAGGAATCTATCCCCACTTCTCATTTACTACTTTAATCTTGTCTATCATTTCTAATTCAAGAATTTTCATCATTTGTTCTTTACTCATGACTAATCACCTAAATTTTGCATTTAATAGTTCTAATCTTCTAAGAAAAGTTCGGGGTCCAACAATGCCACCCCAGATTGTAAATGTTCCAATAAGGATGATTACTTCCCCAACCAAATTGTTCCTCATTAAAGTTCACAAGGGTCCTTTGCTCCCTATGATATGTTTCCTCCATCATCGTTTTTCTATCTCTTTTTGGCATTTAACTTTTCGGATTCTTCATTGTTGCCTTGTGATTTCCAAATTGTAGTTAAGTGAATTTTCAAGCAATTGACTTAATATAAAGGAAATAAATATTTTTTTATTACCTTATGTGATTTATTTACTATTATGAAATTTTTTATGAATTCTCAAACAAAAGTTATTTATACTCTTTTTAGCATTATTTTATAATAATGAGCAGGTACATCAAGATTTTGTATTGTACAATGATAAGTTTGTCATAAATTTCTACTCATATAAGAAAAATGTGAGAATAACATATGGATGTTCCCCTTATATTTGTACAGTTGTTTGAGTGTCAATAAAAATGTAGTTATCATGGTCACCTTTCAAGTTAGTCTTTAGACTCTTTTATTTGTATGTTAACGGATATCTTCGATTTTGCCTATAATATTTTACCTACAGGTTTCAACCTCATATGAAATTTTAAGACGTGTATAAAGGCATTTGGTGGGAGATAGTCACTGCTTAAGTAATCTATACACTCACAGGTGGTAGAATTACAAAATTTAGTGGTGTGTACTCTAACAATTTTTATGTGAAGATTTTATCTTTATGTATTTTTATATTTTATCCATTGGTGTTGCGGTATATTTGATAAGATGGTTGTTACATATATCATTTATGAGTTTTAGTGTCATCATTATCATAAAATTATGTTAATTATAAACATAATCCATTTTGCAATCATTTTTTTAGCATCCCGTTACCCATATTGAGGCTAGAATAGTATATATGAGAGTTACTGAGAGATTAGAAAGTACATTTCATGTTCATACATATTGTGACATACACATACACGTGATTGTTGAAATTTTGCACATTAAAATAATTATACTTGTATTCATTGACAATTTCTAGGTATAATTGATTTTTATATGTGATATGTGATTTTATTGAGAATTGTGATTTATTTGTATTGAAAACTAATTTGGAGAATTTATGTATTGATTTAGACTTTTTGGTGAATTTTAGGAAAATTTCCGAAAATGTTGGACATTACTAGACTAAGAAAAATGTTAAGTGGCAAGTTGGAAATAGAAATGAGAGTTAAATGATAATGAATAAATTTGAGAGATGACTTTAAAATTTGTGAGATAATGATATTGAAAATTTAGAGACAAATTGGAGTCACATTTTGGAGATGATTAGACTGGTTTAATTAGAAAACCCAGTTTACAGTTTTAGAAATTGGACAAATAGACAAGTGACAAGTGTCACTTGCCAAGCCAAGCCAAACCTTACTAAGTCTACTATTCTTTTCATTTGAAAGACCAAGTCACGTTTCTTATAACTTGAAAGACTAAGTACTGTTGTTCTTGTCCTAGTTCTCTTCTTCGTAGCCATCTTCTTCAAGCTTCTTCTTTTAAAGAGTTTTTCATCAAACCTTTACCAAAGATACATCTTGCTTTCAATTGTATATTACCCCTCCCACTTTGTTATCTCTTTCTTTTACCACAAGAAAAACCTAAACCAGTCCACCTTCAAGATGATATACGTGGGTAGTATGAGAAATTATGACTTCTTGAGGTTTTGAAGAATTTGAAGTTTTATTAAGTAAGTACATGTAAATCCTTATGAATTGTTGGTATATGAGATAAATTTGGTACTTTATTGACATTTTATGAACAAGAGAAAAATGGATATTTTTCATGAACATTGTAGATGAAGGATGATAATATTGATATTTTTGTTTATGTGTTTTGAGGATCAAAATGTTATATGATAGTGTCAAAATGATTTTTGGAGTTGAAAAATCAATGAAAACGTGCATGAGATGAGTGCAGAATTTTTTGAAAAAATAAGATGATGAATGCTCTGTTTTTGTTTGTCTGTATGGTGTATACATGAATTTCTGGTTGTTTTTAGAAATGGACAAACAAAAATTTAGAGTTAAGGAAAACATAGAGTGAGCTAATGTCATGCTTTATAGAATGATTTAAATGATAGTTAGATGAAGAAAATGAAAAAAAAATGTAGCAAAGAGGAAATGCAGAAAATGAAAATGCAACAGTGAAGAAAATGTAGAAAAATAATGATATGTGTAAGTGTGATTTTTTGTTTTTGATGTTTATGTTTTAATCTGGATTTTGGATTTATTTGTAGATGATTTGTGTTAAATGAGAGTCAAAAAGGGGGAAGATATAAGTTAGAAATGTTGGTTTAAGTGAAAAAGAAGAAGAAGAAGAAGAAGAAGAAAAACTGCTCTTTCAAAAGGGATGTGGCAAAGCACGATTGTGTAGACTTTTATGGCTACCGAAGGAGAGACGGATGCGAACATCCTTCTTTCTTTTGACTATAATTTCTTCTCCCAACTTCTAAATGACATGCAATTTGAACCAACATACTCGAAACACATTGTTCTACATCTCTACCAAAAATTATAGCCATCTGAAATCATTTGGAAGAGATTGATTGATGAATTTGGGATGAAATCGATGAGAAATTCTGGAATTTCTTGACTTGAGTATTTTCATTGAACATACTTCAGTATTTTGACTATATTTTGATATGTAGGTTTCCAAATGAGATGATTATTGATTTAGAGTAAACTAGAGACATAAGGATACAAATTATAAGAAGAAATTGAAATTGAATTCTGTCCTTAAGGGTCTTGAAATTTAGCTTAAAGTTCAGTTTTAGCTTAGGTTGCAACACTATTCGTGACAGAAATCATATCCTATAGTTATAGAATAAACTGTATTGATGTAGGCTGAAATCAGACAAAGTTGTCTTAAAAAAAGTTGTATATTATTCTCTTATCTTTCAATTGGTATAAAAGTTGTATTTTTTGGATATTGTAATTAAGAGATATGAGTTGTACAACTTGGGGTGCATGATCATGCACTACCCAAACTTTTGAACATGCCCAGTTTGAAGTATTTTGAGTATAACTTTCAGAATACTGAATCAAATTGTATGATCTTAATGTCATTAGAAATTTAAGACATAGGAGAACAATTTTCTAGAAGAAAGTGTTGCCAAATTATTTCATTTTTTTGATCGGAAAGAACATGCAATGTTGACCTGAAAATATGTTTCAGGAAAAATCTGAATTGACCAAAGAAGTTATGAATTTTGATTATAATGGTTTTAGTGAGGTGCAAACCTAAGTACAGATTATATTCTATGCCCTCTGGATGTTTGGGTATATATTCTATGGTAGTAGGATGTTACAGATTATATTAGATCTATGTTACATATGAAACAAGTTTCTGATACCTTTTTGGATGTTTGGGTATATATTCTATGGTAGTGGAATTTTACATATTATATTAGATCTATGTTATATATTAAACAAGTTTCTGATACCTTTCAATATTAAAACCCTTACGAGATCGAGTAATAATCTACGATTATCTTTAGATCAAATATTTTTTAAAGGATAATTTTCTTTTTATTCTCTTAGTTTTTATTACTTTTATTATAAATATAGTGATTACTATTTATCCAAGGTGAAAAATGTTGAACATTTATTAACATTGGATATTGATTACTATTTTCAAAATTAAAGTTAAGAAAATTAAAAGTTGATCGAGTATAAAAATAATAAGTGACTTAATAAATGATCTAATTTAATCGGTCGAAATCTATTGAAAAAATGACTAATTATTAATGTGGGTAGGGTTCTTATTAAACCGGGGTCAATAAAATTATTATAAATAGCTATTAGGCCAGAAACCTTATTAATATTCGTTTCAATAATTTTTGTTAAAACAATTTATTCAAAAGTCACGAGTTTACTCAAAATCTTTATCAACTTAAACAATGATAAGTAGCAAAAATTATATTTTCGCATTATCTCAATTTATACAAATTAATAATTAATCTTATAAATTGCATATTATGTTTAACAGGATAAGTGCTTTTCATGCCCCCCTAAAAACTTGGAAATTCGTATTTGGTTCGTACCAATGATCCAGGAATTAATTGTCATTTGTTCAATCATCTCACAATGTTGGTGGAAGAAATACATCCCGAAGAATTGAAACATTTGGCGGGTGCAGTGCCTTTTTGCCTTTGATTAAGAATGATGAAATACAACGCAGAAAAGCAAACATATTATAACATATTAATGTTATAACATAAAAAGTAATCACCAAAAACAAGTTAATAAGGAATTTAAACATATTTTATGAATTTTTTTTTTATTTGTATAGAATTTTTTTTAATCATGTTGCAGTTATTAGCTATTTGGTGTTGTATATATGTGATGGATAGACTGCTAAAATAAAATGTGAAGAACTATGTAAGCAAAACAATTGCATTTCAGACCAACAACAGGCGCTGATACAATGATGAAGAGCTGCATGGCTCACTCACCGTGTGCTTGCGAATCCCAAAGAAGCTAAAGATTTCTATCCTTTATTCTACTAAATCGGCTTAGATCATCAAATCAAAGCCATTGCCAATGAAGCCATTACCAAGATGCAAAGCCTATTTGCATACAGGGCAGGTGCACCAGCCTTATCAGCTGTTGGAGCTGCTGAATCCGAGCCAGGACCATCGGCCATCGGTGATGGAGTGTCAGAAGCCGGAGGAGAAGCCGTTGGAGTGTCTGCCGTTGGTGTATCCGCGTTGGCTGGTGCGGGAGCTTCTCCATTTGGTGGACTTGGAGCTGGAGCCTTCCCTTTCGATGGTGCTGGTGCCTTACCAGATGGAGGCTTCGCCGGAGGAGATCCTGACGGGGACTTGCTTGGAGCACTTGTTGGTGGTGGAGGTGGTGAAGGTGGTGAGTTGGTGGAGTTTGTCGATGGAATTATCAAACTGCTAACCTGCAAAACTGAAATGTTATAAGGTTGAGAAGCCAGGGTTTTAATGAGGGACGAACTGGGATTGGATCCTGGAGCAGCTGATCCAAATGCAATTCCTCCATTGCTCTTGGTGACATTCAAGAAACCTTCTTGGCCTCTCGCTGAGCCGCTGGCCTGGTACAAGGTGGTGAGATGTCCACCCTTGTTCGGTAAGTTCTTAAGCTTTTCCGTATCATAGTAGTCTAGTATAACATGCAAGCTCATGACAGCCTTTATCTTGTCAGCGGATTGTCCAGAGAGTGATGCAGCGTTGCCATTGTCGACAGCTAAAACTGTGATGGTTTGGCGGCTGTTAATGGCATTCGCTACCTGGGTTTGGGTTAAGAACTGATTAAATGAGCTGAAATCTGGTTGCTTATCCAGGATTGTGGTGATGTTAAAGGCTGTTCCGACAGAGAACAGACCAAAGTATATAGCGCACAAGGCAAGAACAGAGAACAAGTTAATGAGAGACATTTTGGTTATGTTTTCCTGTTGCTTTGCTTCAACTGTTTGTGAGATGATGAAAAGAAGTGCAGTTGAAGCTACTTTTATATGCAAACTAGTGGACAAGAAAAAGGGTCTATATTTGTAGGAGGAGCAAGTCTAATTCGCCGTGTTTAACGTGAAAATTCAGTTCTTTTGATTTGATATTGGTTTGGTTCCTATGATTTTGTAGAGCCAAATGCTGGTTTCAAGTGACTTTTTGTCCCTCCAAAAATAGACTACTTGGAACTTGATGCTCCAGGTGTCTCACTCCAAGCCTTTCAACTGCTTCATTTCAGCTGATTTTAAACAGCTTCGAACAAGCAGTGTAAGATGACACCACCCCATCTCGGACAACTACAATTTACGTTAGTCCGGTTTCTTCCTGTGGGATGTATTTCATCTTAGCTTCACTAAAGGACTGAAGGGAATTCAATGGTATCCTGTTACATCGAGGTTTTGTGTTTAAACAACATTTGGTTTTAGATTTGGAGTTTAAGGAAATTAAAAACAACTAATAAATTTATTGTTATTACAAACTAATAAATATATCTTAAAAAATTTCAAAAGTTTGTAATAACAATAAATTTATTAGTTGTTTTTAATTTCCTTAAATATAAGAACTAAACTGACTTTCAATTTATCATAATCGTATGTGACATAAAATATAAAACTCGATTGGATTGGGATAATATTACAAAATGCCCTCTCTTCGCATTATAGACAATATTCCTCGGCCGTGTGATGTGTCTTCATTAGAGGATTTCTCTTTCTCAAAGGCTTTTCTCTTTCTCAAAAGCCTATGATCGGAGAAGTACTCCAATTGAAAATCCATCCGAAAAACATCAACTTAACTGGGTCTGAGAGAATAAGAATAGCATTTGGAATCTCAATTTGTTTTAGCATTTTAAGAATTTCAATTTGTTCAAAATAGGTTCTAAATAAGCTAATCAGGACTCCAAATCTAAAACCAAATGTTGTTTAAACACAAAACCTCGATGTAACAGGATACCATTGAATTCCCTTCAATCCTTTAGTGAAGCTAAGATGCAGGAAGAAACCGGAGTATCGTAAATTATAGTTGTCCGAGATAGGAGTCCAGATCTTCTGTTTAATTTTATGGTATCTTATTGTATCCAATGAATCTCAACCGTTTATTTATGTGAATTTTGTGTAGGTCCCGCGTGGACCTCGCGTAGATCCCACAAAATAAATAATTAAAGGGGGTGTTTGGAGAACAGCTGATCAGCTAAAAAATTAGCTGATCAGCCAAACGGCTGGTTGGTTGAATCAGTTATTCCAACCAGCCAAAACCAACCAGCTCTCCATACCAGTGTTTGGGATAATCCCAAATCTAAAAAGTCAAGTTTGCCCAAACCTCGCTCGTCTGTCTCGTTGCCTCTGATCTCTTTCTCTCTGATGCTTCCTTCCTCTCTCTTTTTCACTGGTTTTCATATGAATTTCACACTCTAATCTCTTCGCTTATGTGTGCTTTTTTTCTAGGGTTTTGGCGAAAGTTTCATGGCGATGGAGCTAAAAACGATCTTAACGATCTTCACTTTCTCACCTTCGTCACAAAATTTTCCTGGTAATATCTTCAGTTCACTTCCATCAAAAGTCATCTCTTTGTTATGCGCTGCTTCTCAGAAGTTTCATTTGGTCTGTTGCTGACCACGACTATCTCCATTTTGCTTCCATAAGTTTTACAGACTCACGAATCCACATTTTATTTACACAGAGAGCAGGATGTGAAACCACCGAGATTCGATGACAAGTAGTTGGGTTTAACGGGTTCTGAAAAGGGCATTTGTTCATTAGCGAGTATCTAACCAGAATCATGAGAAAAGGTCCCGCCTTTAGCATCACCAAGAGTGCCCCTTTTCTTATTTTTTGAAGATTCAGAATTGTGATTAATGGTATGACTTGTAGAACTATAGATGTGTGATCTGTTTTGGATTGTGATGGAGAATTGATTAGAGAAGAAAATGAGCAAGAGGAGGTTTTCGACCAAGTTAGTATATGCGACATAATCATCAATCTTAGAATATCCGTAATATGTGATGTTTCTCATTCAAATTATCACTTCTTTCAGGTGGGTGAAATCTTGGGAACCTTAATCAAG
>JANPWT010000001.1:15122519-15141900 GCA_024678245.1 Erythroxylum densum
TACTAATTATTCCCTATTAGTCTCATCCTATGCCAATTTTACCATTTTACCCTTGCAGGAGGGGGTGGGATGTTACAAAAGATAAAGGCAGTTATGACCGGATGAGCCACCAAAAAGAGTTTAAAGCTCAAAATGTGAAAAAAAAAAAGAAGCCTAGAGCTTAGAAAGTGTATAAGAGCTAAAGACTCACTGTGTAAAATGAGCCCGGTATCTCTAATTGATACGGGACAGTTATCAATGAACCCGGTATTTACAATGGATACATGACATTTTAGGCACTCGGTCACAACAAAATAACAAATAAAAAGTGGGTCTCATGTGCACTGCATATGCATGGTATGAATGATTATAATGTGTTGAATGTAAAATGTAAAATGATTGATTAAGTGTTGTGATCCAATGTGATTATTAGATAAATGATGTGAATTATGTGGTATGTGACTGGGTGAGCCATCAAGGATGGTCACTCACTGAGTTCGCAAAACTCACCCAAATTTTGCAAATATTTTTCAGATTCAGAAGAATATCTCGTTAGACAAAAGGGAGTATACCTACTGCATTCAAGTAAGAGATAGAGGTCGGGATCAGTTCACGTCTGCATAATTATTTTCAATAATTTTTGTATGAAATGATGTATTCCGAAGTTTTTGTATTATATGTATTGATCAATTCTATTTTGTAATAACTTTCCAAAATGGGAAGGGATGTAAGTGAAACTAATCTTGAGTACAATTTATAAATGTGATTGAAAAGGTTTATGCCCGACTTGATTATTGGTTGTCCGCATGCATATATGTTAAATGTGGAAAAAAATTTACTGAGTTTTCGAGAGTCTGACTGTTCTAGCATGTCACCTTTATGGGATCCGCACTCAGACATCACTTAGGATATTGGCTACGTGTCTCGAGAGGGTGGGATACTACATTGTAGGATCACAATTGTTGTCTCCTTCTCAATAGGAAATTTGTTTTTGAATCTCTTATTATTCCTTTCATTCCATATCGGACCCCAATGCATGAAATAATCTCCGAATGTCATAATGGTTCCTAAGGTGATCCAACAATCATAGAATGGTTTCCGGTAATCAATTTCATGTGAGGTCCCATTGATAGTATCTTTTGGTCCCTTTCTAAACTTGAAAAGCAAAGCAACACTAAAAAAATAAACAATAACTGGGCTCATCACAATCTCTGCATAAGAAACAATTTTATCCATAGCTAGAAAGTGCAACTTATCTAGTGTACTTTATCTATTTTTCATTATAAGCCACAATAGAAATGAGTTTCTAGGAATTAATTACTTATTCCAAACAATGTTGAACCAATACAACTTAGTATCAAGTGGTTGCATCGGATTCCTAGTTTGCTCGCTGGAAATATTAGAAATTTGCTTATCTTTTCAAAAGAAAATGTCAGAGTTACGAATATCTGGTAGATAGGAAGGTTTATATCTCAACAAATTTTGAGGAAGAGCTCAATTGTTGTTTTGTATCTTCTTGGAGATTTTATTATACAAAGAATTAAAAGATCTGGCTGCCAAGGATCCAATTATGTGGATCAACCGACCATAGTCTATCCACTTATAATACCAAATAGAAGTTTTCTCACGCTTTAATAGTTCTAATGTAAGAGTTTTTTGTAGGGTAGGGTTGCACATACACCCTTAAAAGGATCACTGCCATGCCACAAAATATGGACCAATCTTAAAACTCTCTTAAAAATTAATAGATGTGCACATATGTTAACTAGCAAAGGAATAAACCCAAGTCAATAACATCTGTGTGACTAAGTTTGAGTTAAGAAATCTACTCAACACAATGTCACTATAGTTTTGTCAAACATATATTCAAACTTGAAGGATACATATGTCTATTACATATTATTTTATTTATTTATTTTAGTTTATTACATTTTGTTTACAGGGAATCGTTTAAAATTTTCCAATTCAATTTATTTTTATCTTTTTATAAGCCCCTAATTTTGTCTTTTATTTCTGATGCTATTTAATTTTTTTCTATTTATTTGTACCACACTTCTAAACAAATTTCTATCTTTTTTCCCACATTTTTCATTTTTTTATTTTCTTTGTATCCTTTTGACAACAAAGTGACAATTTGTACTTCTTGAATCATGTTTCGAAATTGTTGAATAATCGTTAACAAACGTCTCAAGACATATTTCTTCAAAGATTAACGTTTTTTTTCCCCGTGTTCTTTTGATTGTATTATTACATATCTTTTTACGTATGCTTTTATTTATTTTAATTAACTAATCCATAATTGGTACGTGTATTTTATGGGGTGATTTATGTTGACCTCATAATATTTCTCTTAAAGCACCAGGTTTCAATCCAATACATCCTAACCTTCCCTGGTTAATTACTAAGACGTGGCACCACTTCAGTTCAATAAGCTGAACCAAGGGCAATGCATCACCTGACGCCTAATTGCGGTCAGTTTCATAAAGCAAAAGAAAAGTAACATCACTGAGCAATATCGCCTAAAGTGATTCTCAATTAACTGCAATTTAATCTAATATTGTAAAATTAAGTCAAATGGGACATAATGGATAGCATATAAATGATAGAAGCGGTTATATAACCGTACCCACAAACCCTCATATATCTATGGCATATATATACATCCAAGTTGATTTACATAATGTAGTGTTAAGAATGTAAAACTTAAAGCTAATCTTTTTATCACGCCTAAATATTATTTATTATTACTACTCAAAACCATATGTTATAAGATGTAGTCAAGCTACAGCGATTAAGTCATCTTCTTCCTCAAGAACTAGCTTTGATTTTCTTCCTCTCTTCTTTCCAATCCGCATGGAGTGCAGAACATTCGTGAAACTTGTTCTACGCCCATCTGTATCCGATGGGTTGTGAATTCATACCTGAAACCATTTTGATTAGAGTATAATGCTAGGGCCACTGAAGTGATCGTGGAATGCCTTAGTAATAGATGACAGAATCTTACCTCAGCATTTTCTGTTTTAAATTTTTGAAGTTCTTCTTGTGCACGAATAAGCCTACATATAACAAAGCAAAAGTGTTATGAAGAAGGATGTGGTAGCACCTTCTATAGAAATGACTCTGCGCATTGTTTTTGAATGACTGAATTTATGATTGGAAGCCTCTAAGTTTAATTTAGCGCAAATCGTTATCTTTCATATGAACTGAGGACAATCCATGACGACAGGTATAGTTCAAAACAGACATGAACCAATTTTATGCTAGACAAATGCACAGTTATAATGGGAGACAAAAGTACAATTGTACAATCCATGAAGACAGGTATAGAGAACTTCTGATATCAGAATCAGAAATTCTCTACTAAAGTGAACTTAAAGGCCTTAATTGCACGAGCTGCAATATTTTTGAAAACCTAGTTAATGCAAGGATAAACTAATGCATCCATCATTACAATTACCTCCATTGCAAGTCTGTCACCTCATGTAGTAAGTCCTTTTCCCTATCATGAGCAGCTTCAAGCTGCAAATCCAACAAAAGTTTTAGCTTCAAACTTTTCATATCACCTCATTTTTTAAAGGCTTGCATACCATATATGCAAGTCTTCTTCCCAGGAAGAAATTTTAACTTGTCATCGATAAATTTTCTAGTAATAAATGACATTACTAATAGCCGATCACTAGCATATACGGGGATGGAACCAATTTGTCTTTTTATTGACAAGAGAGATGAAAAATAACATCGTTTCGGCAATAGCTCCCACTACCGTAGAAGAGCCGCCACTACCATAACTCGTTAGTCCGTCCAAACGTACCAAGTAGAACACTCTTTTAAGCAATATAGATAGCTCAATTATTACATACCAAAGATTTCTCTAATTGAGCCTGTTTTGATCCTCCATCACCCGCATGATTTGCTAAGTGCAATTGAAACAACAAAGGCAATAAATAAGAACAACCAGATTAAATAAAAACAGCATTACAAAGGGCATTAGTTGCTTGCACCTAAAGAGTCGCCACTCGAGACATGCCTTATTATATTTAGAATACATTCCTGTGGAAGAAAGAAGCTAATGAGTAAGTTAACGTCCCAAACAGCAAAAGTTAAAAATTATGCAGGTGGAACATACCCTTTGAACAACATTTGTCTGCAACACAGAAAGCAACAGCGGAAACAAAGAACCCATGGAAGGAACTACTGATGTGGCATCTAACTGTACAGACATGCTTGGGTGTTGGTTGAGCGCCTACATGAACCATAACATTTCCATGAGAAATAATGCAGGTTGAGCATGAACACTGAAATACTTGTCCGCAATACAGAAAGCAACAACAGAAACAAAGAGCAAAGAGAAGGGGCTACTGATGTGGCTTCCGATTGTAAAGAAATGCCTGGATGTTGAGTGAGCACCTACAGAATCCACAGCAAAGACATTGCAGATTAAGATTCACAACCTCATTTTGAAGTGACACAGGCTATACACAAATTTTCGTATAAGTATGCAATTTGGCAGATATAAGATCAACAAAGTTGCAAATGAACCTCCCTGTGTTTGATTTTAAGGATACATGTATAGACATAACACATTAAGCATGCTATGTAGGAAAATTGCAGAAATTTTGTGCATGGGAGCAGAAATATTTGCATTTTCAAAACCCATGGTCTTGGGGCTGTTCAGTCATAAATTACCTATCTCCCAAAAAAGAACCTGCAACAATGTTCATTGTCCTCTGTAGCTTAAGTATTAACCATAACCCAGAAACATAAAGGGTAGTATACCTTTTCCATGTATAAGGTGCAGTATTCACATACCACATAACGCATGCATACACCCAAAAAGTGGCCAAGAGAACATCTAGCAGGTCCTTTAAAATGTAATTTCTGACCTCAAAACTACCAACCTGCATGCTGTGACTCTTTTGAAGTATGGGAGTTGGAGCCACCTGAAAAGAAACAACGATTTACACCCTTTCTACAGCAAAGTAGAGGCATAAAGATCAGAATCAGCAAAATCACCTTTTCTATATCAACATTCTCAGAAGTAACTTTAAAACGTCCCCTTTGCTGAATTACTGGTGGCTTTGCTTTATCATCAGGTTCATCACTGTTTGTCGCTGCAAGAATACTATGATTAAATGGGAAGTAAAATTTCCTCGTCAGAGTAAGAGAATGAAGTTATCATATTCAACATTTAGAGAACAGGAAAATTTAACATTAAAAAAACGCAAGAAAAATGAAGTGAAAAAAATATCACTTGCCTGATGATTTTGATGCTTTAGAAGAAGGCTCAGATGGTATCTCATCCCCATCCAGAGTAACTGTTGATCCGTTGCTACTCCCATAATTTTGATGTTGATTTTGCAGCTTTTCACTACAGATTCAGAAATTATTAAATGGGAAATTTAAGTACTGGAAAGAATATAACAATATCAAACAATAGCTAGCAGTTAGCAAATATGATATCAGAAATGTTAACCATGAGTCACTAAATTCTTCCTTTCATCGCTCTCTTATTACTCTTTCACCCAATTTTCCTTTCACCAACCCAGTCCTGTGTTTCAACAGTTTCACTTAAAAGACGGACATTTAAGGCATTTCAATTGCGAAATTCCAGCTTTATTCAAGCCTTCTGGATTTATTTCTCAAATGGCCAGTTCATAGTCCAGAAATCATTTCATCACACTTCAGTGTCTTCATACATGTAATTGGTGAAATTTTACCGAGACTGACTATCAATTTCAATCAAGATTGGCTTCAAAATTTGTCAACTTAGACACATACAAACATATAACCGGCTATAGAGGTTAAGCCTATCTCTAGATCTATCCCGACCAAGATATGATATAGAGAGACCGATTTCATAAATTAAAACTTTAAAAGGTTCTTCATGATACTAATTCCCTGCCATGGGTCCTAAATATCATAAATTGAAAGGAAGAAAATCATTAACCATCAAGATTCATAACCAATGTCAAATGAGAGATATGCAATGCAACTTCAACACTTTATCAACTGCAGTTACATTCTTAACAAACGAAGCCCAGATCATGATTCAGTCAGGAGGCCAGATTGGCATGGTTCAAGCATCAGGTTAAAGACTTAACTGAGGATCAATTTCCTATATATAAATGTATGTACGTAATGTGCATGTGTACATTACATAATCGAGAAGAAAATTTATATGGAAAAATCATGTAGTGGACAGCTCATAGAATTGTAGATATTATTGGTTCTCATAAATTTACAGGGACCATGATAACATCACTAGTCTTGACCAAGAATTCAGCAAGACAAATCTATTCATTCCAAATAAATTTAAGTAATGGTTTGAGTGGACAAATTATCTCGATTATTTCAATGCCTAAATTTCGATCTTAATCGAAGGAAAGTCAGGAGATGGGGATCTCAGTAATGCCGATGGATTTGAGGTTGTGTTACAACTTACGAGGTAAGACTCTCAAATAAAGTTGAAAGGGATTAAAGATAGTGGAATCCTAGGGACAAAAGTGCTTGGTCATGGATCAAATTCGTGGAGTAAGGCTAAATGATAATAAAAACAAAGGAACTCTGGCATCTGTAATGGAATGTTAGTAATAACTGAAACTAATACAGAAACTCTGGCATCTGTAAGCATGTCAAACCTTTCTTTACTTGCACTTGCTGTAAAATTGGAACCAGATGGTGGACTTCTCATCTTCTGTTGACAATGAATAGCCAAACCCTCCATGGTTTTTGCATTCACCTCAAAAACAGGCCGTTCAGAGACGCTGCTTTCACAGCTTTCAAGACAGGGAGAAGAGTTATGTGAAGGATGTTTTTCACAGCATGGGCTTGAAATACTGGAGTCGTCATCTGATTTTTCTGCTCGTATCCTGGAAAGTCAGGCATAATACTTATTATCAACATGTACAAGGCACGTCTCTAATAAACATTTGGTATTGCAATGTAAGAATTAGCTTTTGTCTCAAAGTAGCAACTCCCCTTGCTCTGATCAATTCTACCGAGTAATCTATAATGATCATGAACAGCATATAAACTATATATAGAGCATACTTGGCTGCATTGGCACATGAGACAATTATTGAAAGTGATCGATTTTGCGCCACAATATTGCTCTCCTGTCAAATTAAGGCTATCAGACTCGTTTAAATGAAAATTTTAATGAAACTGGAAGCAATCCATCAACCCATCACAAATTTCTGGGTAGAGAGGTACCCCTTCTACTGCTTGTCCAACATGAGAGACCGGAAACTCTTGCTTTTCATGCGCATCAAGTGCAGACAAAGAATTTGAGCTTCCTGCTACATTACTATCAGCTATGGGATCCTCAATATCTTGTATCTGTCAACAAAGAAAAATATATTGATACTATCACAAGCTTGTCCATTTCTACTAATCCACTAATGAAACAAGGATTCTACCAGTGAAGCCTGAGCCTTTAAGTCGTCTAAGTTGAAGTTCCAACCACTAATTCCTCGTTTGTATTCGTTCTGCAGGATTATAAGAAAGCACTAAAATCTTATAAATAATAGGCAAGTAAATTAAAGCACAACTTGTTAGGATGGCATTATAGTTTCTAGTCAGAGACTAGAGTGGACAAGTACATAGTGAAGAGGAGACCAATAATGTATGATAATACAATATTGCAGTACCATTAACTGAGAACAAATGTCCATCTAACCAAGAGAGAATTTAAAAAAGAAAAAAAATCAAAGCTGCAGCAATATGAATATGATCTCTTCATTTCTCGCATTTCACTTTGTTTTCCATCCTGATCATTTTCTCAATGTCTACATCTGTACTTTTTTTCTCTCACAATGTCTAATTTGATGTTATAGGTGGTATATAAAAACTTTTGACAGAAAAGGATAATGAAAATCATTACTACTCGAGAGAAATATAAAAAGTAGTAATATAAAACCAAACTTCAAAAGAATAAAACGTTGATAATTTGAGCTACAACATGCTATTACAATTTCTCTTTTTACCAAAGAACAAAAGTAACAACCTGAGATAGCTCCTCCTTTTGAACATCTGGCATCTTCTTCTGTGCAAGCATATCTTCTTCCTTTTTCTAAATTCAATACGGTACAATTATTAAGTATATGATCAAATCCGAATATGGCATTTATCAGTATAATGATATGCGTACAAATCAATTAACCTTCAATTGCTGAATACGATCACCAAGAGCAGGCAACCCTTCTAAAAGGGTTCGTGTTAAATAGTCATTTGACCTCGCTTGCTTGAAAAATGAATGTTTCAACAACTTCCTTGCGGAAGGCCGTTTTGAAGGATCTTTTACCAAGCAACTAGCAATCATTTGCTTAAAAGACTGCGGAAGTAAAACGTGAAGGCCATATTATCTGACATCATTATAAAGCAAATACAGGAAATTCAACTATTCATGACAGGCTACCTTTGAGAATTTTTTATCTCTTT
Organism: Erythroxylum densum; assembly: GCA_024678245.1. NCBI lineage: Eukaryota > Viridiplantae > Streptophyta > Magnoliopsida > Malpighiales > Erythroxylaceae > Erythroxylum > Erythroxylum densum. Next base: position 15,130,938 of record JANPWT010000001.1, read on the forward strand.
CATAATCCAGCCCAGGTGGTGCATTTTGCAAGGTCATAAGCAGCACCTAACAAGATAAATTTTTCTTCAGATTGCAACAAAGCTTTTTTGTAAAGTGTGTGCTAATATAGAAAGAAAATCATAAAGTTTGTGAACCTTCATTGGGGGGTATTTTGAAAAAGGAGCATGACCGTGGGCAAGTTCCAAAGCAGTAATGCCAAAGGACCAGATATCAGCTCTAATGGGAAATGCCAAAACATGTCAACTTCATGCTATTAATCAGTAAGTGATGCAGGGACTCTTGACAGGAAAGTATATACTAACTTGAAGTCATATCCATGTAACTGCTCCATGACTTCAGGTGCCATCCTACAAAACAATCAAGATCAAGAACTAAGAAAAGTCAACACTGCTTTTGAGCAAAAAAGAACAGAAATTCCAGGATGGATAAATGAACATGAAAAAAGGAGCTGCATACAGATTTCAGATCATATTATCATACATTACAAAAGCCTATACATTGTATACATATTATGAGGTGTAAGCCTAAATCTGAAAATTATAATAGTTCTTGAGTTCTTAAAATTAAAGAATACCAGCAAGGTGTGCCCACAAATGTGTTGCGCATGCGAGTCCTATCACCTGAATCAAAAAGGCAAGCAGAAACACCAAAGTCGCCTAACTTGATTGCGCCACGCGCATCAATCAGAATATTTCCAGCCTTAAAGAACAATGAGATAATCATAATCAGCATATATGAAAAAAATTATACAGTAATGAACTGAAAAATCAGCTCAAGTTGATTACAATAGTTACACACTTCTATTAAAATCCTTCGCCAACATTTTAAACAGTGAATACTGTTTGATAAAAAATTGACAGAGAGATAGGCAATGTGTTATAAACTTCAGAAGATCAGTTGTGAATAACTACTATAGAGTAGCTGGTACTTAAGTTCATAAACAATAAATATTAACAAAGCATCTGAATAGTATCATGCTGGCACTAAAGATTTCACAAGTAATTCTTAACCAATAACCATACATGCTGAGATGCTTACTTAAAAAAAGGATATAATTGTCAGAATATTTATCGAGTATTCAATGGAACCAGCTAAGGTACTAAAATATTTTTAGGTAGTAAAAACCAGTTACTCACTTTAACATCTCGATGTATATGCCCATGATGATGAAGATACTCTAAGCCTTTCAACACCTCCCGCAGTATTGTTGCTATAACTACCTCCTCCAAACCATCTGGATGAGTAGCCTTCAATATGTGAAGGCAAGAACCCCCAGCCATGAATGGCATAACAATCCACAGGTTATGGTCACTAACAAAGGAGCAGTGTGATTTTAGAACATTTGGATGATCAACCAAAATCATCGTCTGTACTTCACGAGAAATGTTGCTCTGTATACACAGCCACAAAATTTGGATTAAAAAAGTCAAAGAAAGAAAAAGGAACAACTCTTTATGCAATCAATACTCCAAAAGAAGGGCTACACAAAATGCAAAATTTTAATACTTCCAGAAGCGATGCAAATTGAATTCGGAACACAGACTAAATTGCTCTATACATCAAATAACTCCTGCGCCATCATCCCAACAAATCGGTACTAAGAACCTATAACTAACTACAAATTTGAAAAGTAGAGACGCCTCATCCAGTTTTCTTTCACCATTATTAAACGTGAATTATTTAATGTAAGACCAAGCAAAACCTTACCAAGTAGAAAATGCAAGCGAACTATAACAAAATCCCACAAGGTAAACAATAGGAACATATCCAAAGTAAATATTCTGGGGATTTACAGAGGTCAAACTCTCGCAATCACATATTTGTAATTGCATACCATTATTTCGTTTATGATTCCGCTCATTAGCCAATCAACGCTTTTCAAGTCTAAATAACTAACTACTACGTAAAAATCATCCGAACGCAATCCCGGCACCTGATAACCAAATTAAGAGCAAAAAAAGATGACAAAAGAGATATTCATATTGACGTACCAAATCAATGTTGTCACGTTCGAAATCGAGAATCTTGATCGCAACAACCTCATCAAAAGGCACACACAAAGCTCGATGCACGGAAGCACTCACGCCCTGGCCCACCTCCTCATAGAGGACGTAATGCTCCCGACCAATCGGATATTTCTTCTTCTCCATTACTCCGACGATCACTTTTTCTCTACGCTGCACACAAAAGTTGATCAGATATTTGTATTTCTAGAGAGGAAAAACAATGAAGAGGATTTCTCTAGAAACGGGAGATTTAGGAAAGAATAGTAATAATAACGATAAAAAGGAAATCTGAGAAAGATTTTGTCGCTTGCATTAAACGAAATTAAGCAGTGGACAACATTCGTTGCACCAAATATTAGTGGCTAAACAACAAGGATATCACATGTGTGCATCTATAAAGTCATAGAAAAAGCTCTGCATTCATTGATTACAATGACGAGGTTGGCTCCTGCTTTCTCGTGAGGGAGAGAGAAAACGCGAGGGTATCGGATCACCGCTCTTCGCTTCCCGCCATTAGAGGGGAATTTTTGTTTCTTTCTCTTTTATATTTTTAGATATATATATATATATATACACTCTTCGTCTTAGACTTAGACTTAGGCTTAGGCTTAGCTAACTCGGATATTTGTTGATAATTATCTTTTACGTACAAGATTTTGCTTCCCCCCACGAGACGTATCATATTTACTTTTTAATTTCCTCTTACTGCTCCAATTGCTATCTGTACGTAATATGTAACGTTTCAACTTTGGTTAGATAAAGTTATTATTGATAATGTATGTTGGAATAAATCTCACAAAAGACATAGCTTAGAAAGGAAAAGAAAGAATACTATGTTGTGTTGATGTTAAAATACATCCAATGAATAAAATATTTTACGATTGATGGTATATTTACAATATTATTATTTATATATATGTAATCCCTCAAGTATTAATTTAATTATTGAGTTGTGTCAAATTAAATCAAATAACAACAACACCAATTCACCAACTTTGAAAAGGTTCAATTATCTCTAACTATTAGAATTTTAACTAAATTTTATATGAAACAACCTCTCTATTATTTATGGGTAAGACTGCGTATTATCATACCTCTTCAGACCTTATTTTATTGCAGAATTTCAGATTAGGTGTAATGATAATGATAATGATGTAAAATATCATAATAACCAAAGATTTATTAATTGAAAGATAAATTTAAACTTAATAATTTAAGACAATATTAATTTTTAATAGACGTTAGTTGGGTTTGACAAAGTACGAAAATTTTTATCTGGCTTTCAAGTTCCATCCCATGCTAGCTCCTTCTTGAAATTATTACCAGGAAAAGAGATTCCAGTTGCTTGAGTATAGAATTAATTATAAAACAAGTTTTGATGCAATTAATTGTATTTAATTACAATAAATGCCCTTGATAGTTGTCTATTGGATGGTCCAGTCCAACTTATCCCAAACTTTCCTTCAACTTTGGTTTCAAGTATTCAAAAATCAAAATCCTACATATAATCAAACCATCTCATTACACATAATCCTAGAGATTTTTTTCAAAAATAATTAGTTAAGATTTGAGATGATTATAAATTTGAATCCTATATATTATTTGTATAAATCTTGAAACAAATAACAATTTATATATTATATATTATTAAACAATTAATTAATTAAATTTAAAATTAATTATGTGATAAATGAAAATATCCACTAATAATTTCTTCAGAATATATGTATGCCTATAAAGTATAAACACCAAATCTTCATATATAATATTTTACAATTATCACCTTCTATTAAGTCCTAATTGAACCCAACAATTTTCAAAAACAGCAGATTATGTAAACTCATCAGTCATTTACAAAACAAAACTTTACCTAACAAGACTGTAATATGCTACAATTATCACCAATCGGTAGAACACTGTTCAAATTAAGTCGCCAACAAAATCCACGATAGAAAGTTTGAAGGCATTTTGATTCAAATTGGCATTTGATATTTCTCCATTGATCGCAGCGTTTTCTATTTTATGACTGAAATGTAATACTGAACGTAGTCACATGCAAAACACGTGCGGGAGGAGCAAATCATTAGGAAACAAAACCAGAAGCCTTATTGCTCGCCTGTATCAGCAGAAAACACTTTTCGGGTTGTCTGGAGGAGCGATTTCTAGGGTTTCCCAAATTCGCCGAAATGAAGCTCACTGTTAAGACTCTTAAGGGCAGCCATTTCGAAATTAGGGTTCAGCCCACTGACACTGTGAGTTCCCTTTTTACGTACATAATGCATGTAGATTGTTGCGTGTGTTTCATAAAGACTCATGCTTTTTGGTGCTCTTTGATTAGGAAATAGTCTAGTTATAAAATTATGAGGGAGGATTTTAATGGGCACGTTTCTAAGATCGTTGATTCATTTACCTTTTGTTGCATTTTTGTGATCTTTGGAAATTGAGCTTTAGGATTGTTCAGCAGGGCAGTTGGATGATTGTACTGTTAGCTAGCTTGTGGAAGGGAAATGTTTTTGTTTTCTTGTTTTTCTAGAACACATCCTTGCTTGATGAGGCAAACAACTTAAGTAGACGTTCATTTGGAGGATAGTATTAATCTGCTGTTTTTGTAAAGGTTATGGCTGTGAAGAAGAACATTGAAGATGTACAGGGTAAGGATAATTATCCTTGTGGGCAACAATTGCTTATTCATAATGGTAAAGTATTGAAAGATGAGACTACATTGGCTGATAACAAGGTTACTGAAGATGGTTTTCTTGTTGTCATGCTTAGCAAGGTATTCTTCTTGTACTCCACCTTTTGATTGTATCTATATCAGTCTATACTTTATTTGGTTAATACTTTATTTACCTTTATTATACCACCCTTTTACGTTTGAAAGTTGTAATGATTACAAAATTGAATCTTTTGAACATTAAATTTTTGTTTCTTAGCGAAGTCACCTCTTATAGAGTTGGATGGGGTTTATTGATTTTGTCTCTTGTTGTCCCCATTGCTAATACATTCACGTTTAGTATTCAATTTATTAACACAGGATGCAATCTGTGCTTAAATAAGAAAACGTTGGGTGATGAGCTTCATTAAGTTTGTGACTATCAGCTACTAAAAAATGTGAGCTTCTTAGAAATTTCGATATAACAACTAAGACAATCTTCGCTTGATCGGAAGTGCAAAAGCATTGGGTCCTCTAATAAATTTTTGTTAAAAGGTTCTTCTTTTCCCCTGTTTCATATGGTGTACTATTGAAATAGAAAGTGTTTGTTGGCTGGTTAGACTAGGCACACAAATGGGAGTACATGAGATTGCTTTAAGCTCCGAAAAACTTGACGAGAAAGAACAATTTAGAAGTAAAAGAGAGATAGATGAACCACAGGAACTTGAGCATTCAGATTTTTTTTATGCCATTGCGTTATATATCTGTCCTGCAGTGTTAAAAGAGTATCTCTACTGAGCTTGGTCAAATTAGTAAAGTTTATTTCATTAAGGGTTGATTTTTTTCGTCTTAACATTTCCTGTAATTGATTCATGCTAACGGATTTCCTTCACTATTAATTTTGATAGAGTAAAGCTTCTGGCTCTGTTGCAAACTCATCCAACCAAGTATCTTTGCTACACTCCCTTTTCTGTTTTTCTTTTTTTCCCATTTTATTATTTCTTTGGATCATATTGATTCTTTTCCTTATATTGTACAGCCTGCTTCGGCAACTCCACCTACAAGTACACCAACTTCAAATACAGTTCCCACACCTAGTGTCCAACCTCCGTGAGTCTACATTATATCTGTCTACTTACATTTTGAAATCAACTGGACTTTTATGCTCATAGATTCTTAAGTTAATCCTATTGTTACAGGGCCTCAAAGAGTGTAGCATCTGCTTCAGAGACAGTGACAGCTAAGTATGGTCTATAGCTCTTCTCTACAACACTTTGGTTTTGTTGTGCTAAGAATGACTCTTTATTGTGATTTGTAGTACCTGTGAAACCAGCCAACCAACCAATCAAGCATCTAAATTAATCCATGATAACTGAACTAATGCCCTGTGTAGTTCTTCGAAACATTATGTTAGGATAACATGTATAAACAATCAATACAGTTCTTGGTGTTTAAAATAGACACCACAATAATCTAGGGCTAGGCTATTTCTTCTATACAGTATGAACAGAAACAATTTTGAGAGAGAAAACACATACAATTTCAAGCTGTAATATTCTTTTTTTCCATATGTGTTATCCACCTCATACCTGAGAAACTTGTTGGAATTTCTAAATTATATTAACAGAAACCTGAAGCTGGAATACTGAAATATCTATGAGGGGAAATTGTTGTTTTGGTTCTTTGCCTTACCCATTCAAATATCATGTGTACTTGGATTCAGGATACTATTCCGAATTTTGAGTTCAGTGTTTAATTCATCAGTTATTTTGAGATAAAACGTCAAATAATTTCCATTTTATGCATTCATAGCACTTTCTAGGCTATTCGTCTAAAGTTTTATTTCACATTGATATGCAAAGATTAATTGACAAATCCATTTTAGGTATTAATGTAGTTTTCCACTCATAAATAGAAATTTAACGACATTGGTACACAGAGCTACCTGAGTGATTAGGCTGAATATTATTATAACTTGCCTGAACGTAACGAGCGAGATTTCTGGCGATCAACTTGCGCAAATATGCTTTTCATTTTCTAATTTTCCTTTTTTTTTTCCTGAGGGGTTTACAATTTTCTTGATTTTGAGAAAAAGAAGATAACAGTTTGATGGTTTTTTGATAGCATCAACCCACCGCCTGGGATGCTTAAATTTGTATTTAGTGTCGTGAGATAATGTTGATGATCTTATAATCTTTTGCTCTTCGAAATTCATATGGGAAATATTTTACTTTGAAATTTAGTACATTTACTCCACTGTGATGGCTTTAAAGCAGTTTAAATGTTTAAAAAGAAAAAAAAACTGTATTTTGTACATTTACTCCACTGTGATGGCTTTAGAGCAGTTTAAATGGTTAAAAAGAAAAACACTGTATCTTTTTGCAGTGCCTATGATCAAGCGGCTTCCAACTTGGTTGCTGGTAGTAACCTTGAGCAGACTATACAACAAATAATGGATATGGGTGGTGGCAGCTGGGATAAAGAAACAGTGACTCGTGCCCTTAGAGCTGCCTATAACAACCCAGAGAGAGCAGTGGATTATTTGTACTCTGTAAGCCTCATGACATATTCTAATGGAATGTTTTCTTGATTTGAGTATTGATGTTGTTCTGCCTTCAGGGCATTCCAGAAACAGCAGAAGTTCCTGTGGCTAGTTTTCCTGCTGGTCAGGCAAATCAAACAGGTGCAGCTCCTTCTGCGCCTGTATCAGGTGCCCCTAATACATCTCCCTTGAATATGTTTCCTCAGGTAAAGCTTCATAATCAGAGATTCAACATGTTTCTGTATATTATGGTTCTAAAATTTAGTATGAAACATTTAAGGAGACACTTTCTGGCGCCGGTGCGGGTGCCGGTGCTGGTGGACTTGGATCCCTTGATTTCCTGAGAAATAATCAACAGGTACATTTCTAAGTTTGTCTTGTATAGAAGACTATATGATAGCATTGACAAGTCTCTGAAAGTAAAAAGTAGCCTAAATTAGGGGATGATGGAGTAAGACTTGTATGTGTGAATTACTGATACACAGTATATGTGTGCTAAAAGGTTTCCTATTCCATTTACCTTTCTTTCCATATATCTGATGGATGTACTACTCTTACCTACTCAAGTAATAATGTTGCATGCTCATTTGTTTATTGTGTGACACTAAATTGTTTCTTTGTTGCATTTTAGTTCCAAGCATTACGATCTATGGTTCAAGCAAATCCACAAATTTTACAGGTCTTGATCTATTCCTGTCCATTCATATTTTATCTGAGGTGAACTCATTTATGTTGGAGTTTAATTTGCCTTTTCTATTATAGCCAATGCTTCAGGAACTTGGAAACCAAAATCCCCAACTTTTGAGAATGATTCAAGAACATCATGCCGAATTTCTTCAGTTGATAAATGAACCTCTTGAAGGTTCTGACGGGTGAGTACATATTTTCTGTCACACATAAATGTTATTCAGTTGACATTTTTCAAGTTTTGTGTTTTATCACGGTCTTTAATATATTCTTCATCATGTTTCTTGACCCAAAAGGTTATATACAGAGTCTCCATGGTAGACAAGTTTACTTAATTTGTTAATGGATAAACCTTAATAGTATTCCTGCGATGTGGATATCTGTTGAATTGATGATGTGAAGAAAGGCTCATTGTTGCGATATCAGCCTGTCAAAAATGCTGACAACCCCAAAACTTTTAGGAGAATGAACCTGTCTTGTATAGGATGTGGGCAAGCGTCAATACCATTCAGAGAACAGACAGACCTGTCCTGTAAGGGGGCGTGGTAGGAACTTGGTGAATGAAGGGTTTAGATGAGGAATTATATTTCAGATGCTGAGGGCAACCGGATTTGGAATGCAGCTCATGAGATGAATTGCCAACACATGGGAGCACTGTAATGAGTTACAAAGTAGATAGAAGGTTAAGTTTTTGTGGAAGGGCTAAAGTTCTAAGTTGATTGTAATATGCATCTTCTTGAATGATGGAACAAATAAACTGACTGTGAGGATGGTGTGTGGGCAGGCTGAAGGGACTTTTGTAGGCATGGCATGGCATTTCATAAATTAAATGCAATCAGCTGGACAAGTTTTTATAGTGTACAACCCTAAAGCGAAAGAATATCTGCAAACTGATTCTTACAAATGCTTTTCAGGGATATGTTTGACCAGGCTGAGCAGGACATGCCACATGCTATCAATGTGACGCCAGCTGAACAAGAAGCTATTGCACGGGTTAGTTTATCCCTTTTCGATTAGCAATTCCCCGTGAATTTGTACCAGGAACTGCACATTTTTTGTCCCATTCTTAACAAGTTATAATTATATGTTCATAGTTGGAGGCTATGGGGTTTGACAGAGCTCTAGTTATTGAGGCATTTTTGGCATGCGATCGCAACGAGGAATTGGCAGCCAATTACCTACTGGAAAATGCTGGTGATTTTGAAGATTGACCGCCTAACTTAACCAGTTTTGGATTCATGGTTTTGGTTTCACAGAATGGTTGGTTGACAGCTTGAGAGTAGTGTTTTCCATTGCACCTTGTAAACTCTAATCATGAATCCTGGAATGTGATTTTGAGTATGGTCATAGAACCCAATTTAATTATAGATTCATATGATTTTCTCACGGTATATGAAGCCATCTCTCGTCATATAAGTGATGTGATTACTTTGTGAATTTCATGTTTGCCTGCTTTCTGAAAGTCAATGTTGTCGAGTTATGAGCTTAATTTATAGCAAAATTTATAATTATCTTGAAGGACTAATAGATTAATTTGGGCACTTTTCGAAAATTGGAGTTCTTAACATGTCTGAAATCGATCTTGTAGTGTTATTTACATAATTAGAATTCCATGATTCTCTTGATCATTATAATAATGTTTTAATATTTTATTCCTACAAGAAGCTTATAGTTTGTCCATTGTTCTATCTAATTACTCAAATTCTTTATCCAACTTTCCCGTTTAACCTTCTCTTGATTTTCAAGGCCATCTTCAACTTTGATATCCAAAAGCAATTATGCACTTCATAGTTTTCTAACCATTCCATGTGTTCGGAATACTATGTAGTTATATTTAGATGAAATGTTATGTTTCAAGTTTCAACAATAGATCGACAACATTGGCCGTAGCTCAAGCTCAAGCTCAAGCTCACAAATCCTTGACCTTAATACCAACTCAGAAGTTCCCAAATTTATATTAATAAATAAATTTGTAATATTTATTAATTTATCATCTTTATATCTCATTATTTGATTTTATTATATTAATTTAATAACATATTAGTATTTTTATTTTTTCATGAACTAATATTAATAAATAAAATGACTTAAAATATAATTATAATAAAATATAATCAATGTATCATAGATACGAAGATGTTATTTTATTTGAGAAAGTTGTTTTAACATTTGAAGGAAGGAAGATTAACTATAGAAAAAGTATAAGAAAGATGAACATAATGTGTAGGCAAGGATGCACTCGTGATGTGGGCAAAAGTAGCCACACTTGCATTCATCAAGACATAAAAATATTGAAATATTTCGTAATATTAGTAAATAAGATTCATTATATATTGATATTAAATTTATTATACTATTTCCTATAAGTAATAACATGTAAATATTATAAAATAGTAATACTTTATAATTTTATTTCTTAAAAATCAATTAAATTATCATTAGTTACTTATAAAAATAAACTATAAATAAAAATATGCATTAATTATCTTTTTATTAGTGTTATTACTTAACACGATAATATTTTAATCAAATACTTAGTTTATTTTCATATTAAATTGATTGATAGTTAACAAGTATGATAAATTAATACATTATAAATGAAAATTTATTCATACCTATTGACATGTATAATAAAATTAATGATAATAGCAAATGAAAGTCAAATTAAATATAAACTATAAATAAAAATAAAAGATTGCTCATATTATATTTAAGATAATTGATAAATAAATAAAATTTTGTATTTAATAATTAATTAATATTATATTTTAAATTTAAATAAATAACATGTAAATATGTTAAATTAACAATTAATATGTATGACAGATACCACCCATATAATTTACTTTTTAATAACTTTTTGTTTTCACATGAAGTGCCATATATTTTAAAATTATCTAAATTAATAACAAAATTTAACCAATTAACTAATTTTATACACTTTATAATTTACTTTTAAATAACTTTTTGTTTCTATTTTTAGTTTTAGTTTTCTATTTTTGTTTTCAAATTCAGTAAAAAATATTGTTTGTTTCAATTTTTTGTTTTTATTTTTTGTTTTGATTTCTTCCTAA
>JANPWT010000001.1:15194475-15206927 GCA_024678245.1 Erythroxylum densum
TGGAGATCTTCTATGCAGCCAAAAGGGTGCATCAGTTAAAGACAGTATAGTTCCATCTGGAAATTAAAAAAATAAGTAATAAGTTTTTATTTCTAATTTTTTTAATTATAAATCTCAATTTTATATTTAATAAATAAAAACATCTCGTAAAAATAATTATGATTCATTTAATTAGGATAGGTCTTAACAAATCTACACTTTTAAGGGTCCATGCTTCTATCTGAAACGTTCTAGCACCTTGTGCGTCTATGATATAAGCAAAGAAGTTGATTTCTTGTAACATCACGTCAGCTTCCCAACAAGGAGCTCTACACTCTTTACTTGAAAGAACAAAATGAGGTAAGATCATTTTTTCTTCAGTTAATTCTTAGCTTCACGTGTTTTCCTTCAGTCTGAAAAGGGTTTGCTTCATGTTGTTTCATTGCTTCTTGTGAACGTGGGACAGTCGTTATGAACTTCACTTCTTATGTCTTTTTATTGTTTTGTTGGCTGAAAAACCCAGAAAGTTTTCATGTTTATAGAAAGCTACAATTACTTTTCTAAATGATGATAACCTCCGTTATGAAATTAGTAGAATGATATGTTGTTTAGTGAAATTTATCAAGTTCTAGGTGATGATCATACCGGTTTCTACTTAGATAAAATGCGGAGAAACCAGTTAAATGGATTCAACTGAGGAGAGGGAATCGTCAGATTGATTTTACTTTTACAGTTGATGTGTATGAAGTACAGCTACATTGATACTTTTTGCAGCCGACACCCAACTGTGAAGTGGGCACAAAGAAGTGACAGGATTTACATCACTATTGAGTTACCTGATGCCAAGGATGGGAAGCTCAAGCTTGAACCTGAAGGGAGGCTCACCTTTTCTGCCACTAAAGACGAGGCTCTCTACGAGGTTGATATCGAGTTGTTTGACAAGGTCAATGTTAAGGTATGCCATTCTATATATATATATATCATTGCAATGCGTTAAGGTTGAAATCTGGAAGTGATTAATGGTACTTGAGCATTCATCTGCAGGAGAGCAGGTACAACTTGGGAGCTAGACATATTGTATATGTCATTAAGAAAGCAGAAAACAAGTGGTGGAGCAGGCTGATTAAGTGGGAAGGAAAGCCTCCAGCTTTCATTCATGTTGACTGGGATAAATGGATTGATGAAGACGATGAGAAAGGTAAAGGATGCTTGTTTTTTAGTCTTTTTTTAATCTTGGTATTACGCTAATTAATTTTTCTAAAACCAAACTCCTCTTGTTATTGTGACAGTTGAAGGCAACATGAGTTTTGATGATATGGATTTCTCGGTAAGTCTGTAGCTTACTCGTCTTGGTTGTTCACTCAGCGTTTCCCTGCTCCTAGTCGCTCTGATTAAATGGACGAGGCACCCAGTTGCTTGAAATGGCTTACAAACATGGAAATTTTCAGGGGAATTAGAATACGTGTTGCATTATGTAGGACTAAATCTGCTTAATCACCAGCAAACACTTGTTTGTTGAAAGGGGACAAAGGGAGGGACATTTATGGAAGTGTGAAAAGTGAGCACGTGGATAGTTCGGAGAGATTCATTCTATGATCTATGGAGGTCTCGTGCACAAGAATTGGTTTTACTAAATCAATGAGCTTTCGATCATTTTCAATACCTGATAATGCTACGGTAGAAAGATTGTTGTAGCAAAGAGTCTAAAGTTCCTGTTTTTGAGTTCTTTAAAACAGAATGATAATGCCACGAAGGGTTTTAGGCACTGGAATTATACTAGTGTATATGTTTGGTTCTTAAGGCCAGAATAAGCAAACATTACTGATCTGGTCTATCAGAAAGGTGAAACGAAAACGACTGGATTGGAATAAAATTTAGTTCCTCTGCCTATCAGCATTGTCCCATCCTCACATGTAATGGCTGGATTTAGAGGATACCTAATCATCAACATTGGTCCCCCACTTGTAAATTGAGATTAATACTATGCAGAAAATAAACATGGCTGATGAGGATTTTGACATTGAAGATTCAAAAGGTCACAAAGGTTAGAACTTTATACTTAAGTGCATTCATTTATCGGCCTTCAGATGCAGCCTGATGCTTAGTTTTTTTATTTAGCAACAGAAATGTTGTATGAAATACTATTGTTGTTGTACTGCCTATATTCTTATGTCTGCTTGAAATTTTCAGAAGGGGAAGAAACAAAGTAAGAACAAGACCACAATTCATCAGCTATTGAAGAAACTGAGACTTGGTTGTGTCTTGTAAAGCTACCAAGATTACTCTGGAGACAACAGAGAAATCTCGCAGCATAATATGTATAATGACTCCAAGGTTCAACTGTACTATATTGCGCCAACCTGTACAGTGTTTCTGTTGAGTGAAATAAAACAGCATACGATCCACTGCCGAGTTCTCAATATTTTTATATGAAGTGTCACATAAACTAGATTTAAATGCCGCATAAATCGGATTCATTTATGCTGCAAACAAATGCATTCTTCATAAATAGATTATTATATTTTTGTCAAGTAGCAAAAGTTGTGAAACTCTTCGGTATCTATTTGTTAACTAGCAAAAGTTATGAACTCTCAAGTATCTAAGCAGCAAAGTTTCGGCCGTGACATAACCGAACGAGTCCTCTTTTAGTGACAATCGGGTCTTCAAAATAGGGTTATCTTTTATACGTCAACAAAAAAAGGATGAAAAGCAATTTAAGGCGACAAGTTAAATCATACTATGTGAATATAGGCTAAAATTCTCTAGCAATCATGACGTAAACTTAATCATCTATTAAACAATCAAACAAATACGAGCAAACAAATTTGGATTGATTCATATACTTAATCATATATGGCTGAATCATGTATAACTGCAGCCGCAAAACAAAATTTCATTTGATGCTTCGTCATACACAGTACACATAAATGCAAAGGGTCAATAAATGGTGCAAGCATCCAGATATAGTGAGGAGGACAGGATACCTATTGAGACAGGCACGTACATACATGACTTGGCTATGCATCAACCCCCTAACAAAATAGAAAGCTACAGTATTTGTCAAGAGCAATAGATATATATTACCAAATCATGATCCAAAAGGACCTGGTTCAAAACTATCAAACATGGCCTCTACTAGCCACTCCATCCCCATCAACCAAAGTGACCCCGGCATTTTGATGATCCACATAAGCATTTCTTTTTTCTGCATGGATCCGTATCTGACCGTGAAATCCCATAATCGTAGGTCAACTCCGTCATAGGAGGAATGTGTCTTAACGCAAAAAAGGCAATACAAAGGAAGGATTCATTACTATGTTCATACATGATTGGCTGCCAGAAGGTGTTTGGATCACAACTATGATTCATAAATCGAGCCACATTGCCAATGTTCTTTGCACTTATGAACACGGGTGATGGCATAGCATAGTTGTCAGAAGCATCAGTAGAACTGTCAATTAACCCAGATTCACAATTCCAGCTAAATGACTCATAATCACGGGTTGAATCAAACACATAATCATCATCTTCACTAGTCTTGTCTATTAGCTCACCTGCATATTGACAAATAAAGGTCCCAGCTCGTACAGGATCCCATGATCGGAGGCTCCAGCCTCTCTCCTTTGTCTTGAACACTTCCAGGCGAATCTTCAAACCACTCTGAGATACCCGATTTTTGCAGTTAGCAAGGCATGGACAGGCTGAACCACATTCATGTATCAGTGGCTTCCGACTCACAAGAATCCCATTGGCAGTATATGGGAAGTCACCTTCGTTCTTTCTGATGCAAGAGCAGTTCAGATTGCCAGGTTGGCATGCATTCTGACAGTTACAGCCATAAGCTGGCTGCGTTAGCTTGAATGACTTGGGATACTGGACAGCAGCAAAATATTTAAAGCATGCAGGCCCCTTCTCTTCATCAACTTCGTTTACAAGAGAAACAGGTATCTTTTCAGCTCCTGAGGTGATGTCAGGAAGAATTAGTCCAACCCTTGAAGAAATCATCTCTTTCCACTTCTCAATCGATTTCCAAATAGCAAAAGCACTTGGCTGCCCAGGAACCCGAACCAACTTATACTTGAATGTACTGCTACCAGATTTTGCCTTCTCAAGCCATGACTCCTGGATTGTATAAAGACCATCATACACATAGACCTTTGCTGATGTATTAACAGCATCTTTCATGCCTCGAATAACCCTCACTTCACTGCCCCGGTGCAGGCTCCTCTCCAAAGCAAGGTTACCCCTCTCAAGCTTCTGATCAGCAGCTTGTTCTTTCTTGTTGATTCCTCCATGACCACTATATATAAGAAAATTGCTGTCTTCAGTTTCATCACCATAACCACCAGAAGAAACAATGCTAACTGCCAGTGGTTCATCCTCCAAATTAATTTTGACAATCATGTAATCAATCCCAGCCATCGACTGGGAATGTAACCCCACCAATAACATTTCAAATCTAAAAAAGAAAATGTCCCCAATCTCAACTCCAGGGACAGCTCCAATTCTCTTTTTCATGTTAGTCCGCACACCTTTGCTCATCAAAATATTACCAGCTTTCAAATCCGGTCGCTTAATACCTCCTTTCATTGACTCCTTAACATCCTCTAATTGGCTAAGCTTTCTCCTAAGGCCATCAAACCTCATTAGCACATTAGTAACCACTTCCCTATCACCATTCTCCCTCTGAGACAAACCAATTGCTCCAACAAAATCACCAGAAGCCACTGTGGTGCGGGCCTTTCTGGCCCTCTTTCTCAAGGGCTTTGGATCATCAAAGACTTCATCTTCATAGTTATCATCATCTTCATGCTGCTCGCCCGGGACCTCGTTTGGCTGTCGTACCGGAAACGAGCGAAGGGGTGTAGGATTGTGAGTCTGCTGGTTAACACCTTGGGGTAAATTAAAAGGGTAAAATGGAGGAAACCCAGAGGCAAATGGAGGACCTTGAGTGTTCGACGGGAATACAGGAACCAAAGTACGCAATGGTTTCACATCTAAGACTCTAGATTTATCAAAATTAGCTGAACCTGGAACAGAATTGCTACACGACCCTCCATCCATTTGGACTTAAACTACAAGCACAAGAAATAACAATCAAACAAGAAAAAGCATCCCAGAAACCACAAATCAGAAATTGAGTTGTTACTTCACCAAATAAAGAAAGTACACAACGAAAATAAAGTGTGCATGTCGAACGATTAATTATAACAAAAAGGGAATTTCTTTCTATGCTTTTATAGGAAAAAAAGATTAAATCTTGAACCGAACACCTTTTAGGTTAGAATCGAAAGGGCAGTTTTGTTCACCTGTGGGTCGATTCTTCGTTAGCTCTTAAAGAGCCAGTGGTCACTGTGTCCCTTGAGATGGTTCACTTGGAGGAGGCAACATCAAACTTTAAGGGAATAGACGCAATATCTTTCTTAGTCCTTTCTATATGTATTAAAAAGGCGGTTTTAACAGGGACGACAAGAGTGGAGGAGTATTTCCTTGCAATCGTAGCAAGAACTTGTATAAATTATGTGTTTTTTTAATGACGTGATTTGGTTCTTATCTATTTATTTTGTAATGTGATACTATTTTTTATCAAAAATAATTGATATGACATCGATTTTATCTAAATACTTGACATAATGTTGTTCTTATTTATTCTTATAAAAAATATTTCTCTTTCTATAATCTCTTTTAATTATATAAATATAAAAGACCTCTTCCATTGTATCCAAATTTTAATAAGTTTCCATTTAAGCTAGTTTTTATCTAATAAAAGTTGTTTGTTTCAGTATAGTTTCTCTCTAAAAACTCTCTCTCTCTTGAAAGTTTGAGTTTTTAATAAGTTTCCTTCTATCACACAGAAATACAAGTATGCTCTGTATTTACCTTTTTATAAGGATTTTATGCATAAGAAAGTATTGAAACTTATAATCTTGTTTGAGTTTTAAATTATACGGGGATGATTAGTCAGCTTAGATCTCTAAGAGGAGGGCCTTGGGAGTTGACGCTCGTTGAAATGAATGGTTTGTGTCTCGGCTAGCATACTTGAGATCTTAGCTACAGTCATCTTTGTCTATCATAGGAGCTATTATAGAGATTTGCTCTATTAAATCATCAGTAGTTTCCTGTTATCTCCATAACCCTTATCTTACTGTTCCCAATTGGTATTAGAGCTGTATCATTTGGACAAAAGTATTAGTAAGCAATTCTGGTCCTGACATACTTATTGTCAAGCAAAAAAGTTACAAATCTTGCGGAGATTCGTTACAAACAAGATCCTTATGAGTACATTGAAGACCGTAATATCTTTTAACTACATTTCTTCAAGATGATAAGTTTTCTTTGCTCGAGATAAATATGCAAATGTTATTTTTGAAAGAGGCAAAAATATTCTCAAAGTTTGATTTAAAGTTGGATTTTGGCAATTGCATATTGACCCAAAAGATCGACATAAGATAGTATTTTGCATTCTTAATACCTAGTATCAGTGGGTAGTCATACCATTTGGCCAAAAGTTATCCCATCATTATTTCAAAGAGTCATGTGATAAGAATCTATGACAACATCTTGTCAAGTGCTTTAATTTACACAGATGATATCCTGCTTTATTCTTGAACTCAGCAAGAGCATCAAGCCTTATTAAGACAATTTTTGGATCTTATAAAAAACTATGGGATTATGCCCTCAACCAGCAAAAATCAAATTGGATAAGCCTAGATAGAATTTTTGGGCATGAAATTTCATGATAGTTTTTACCAATCCAGCCTACATATTGCTAATGAACTACTAAACTTCCCAAACACAAACTTTATTGTTAAATAAATCCAAAAGTTTCTCTCGTATGTCAAAATATGCCAGTTTGCTATCAAAGCAATTGAACAAAAAGTTACCACCATGAGGCCCTAATTAGACAAAGGCAGTCAAGTAATTAAAAAAGATCAGTCAGCATCCACCTCCATTAAATATTCTTGAAAAAGGAAAACAAATCTTATAGAATACTGTTATGGGGAGCAATATTAATAGAGGAGATAGAAGGAAAAAGGTTTTACTGTGGACATGTTAGCAGACAATTTAAACCTGCAGAAAAGCATATAAAGAGATTTTGGTAGTTAAAAGAGGTATAAAAAAGTTTAATTTCCACCTCATCCTTTATCTCTTTATAGTAACAATATGTCATTTCCAAAGATAGTGGATCCAAACAAAAAACTTCTACCAAAGAACCAATTGCTTCACTGGAAATATTGGTTATACTATTATAAATTCACAGTTAAACACATCCAAGGTCATCAGAACATCTTAATTGATTTCCTCCCTCTGGCTCAAAAGTGTATTGCAAAGACAAAGAAGTTCTTTCCTCCTATTACAAGAACATGCAATATTATTGATAAAATAACTTCTTTTGACCAACTAAACCTCTTCTATTACCTCTACTTCTTTTTTTTAACCAATCAAGCTTACATTGCTGCCCATCCCTGTTTAACATTTAAGCACCATATTTTACTATATGTTCATTAATGGCTCGCTCTCGGAGCATGTATTATGGTACTTATAGGCACTCTCTACTCTCTATGCATATGTTATCTCTCTTCCTCCCTTACGGATCTATCAACATTTATATGATAACGAAAATGAAAATCCCCTCTTATGGACCTCTCTTGAGTGATACCAACCACTAATAATATGGAGGATGCAACTTTCACACATTGTTGAGGATCTTAGGTTATGAGAGTCTATTAGATAAGCAAACCACTCGATGCTTCTTTGTCCTTCATCAGCCTTACAACATATCACATGATGGATACATCTACTTTGAGATTCATGTATACTTTTGGCACACTTCAATCTAATAGCCAAAATGCAAAGAAAATGTCCTTAAAGGCCTTAGGTACTTTCTTAAGAACCTCAACCATTTTTCTAAATATGCACTGCCAGTTGTCTCTACATCTATTGGACCTTACCCAGTAGAATCCATTCCTAGAAAATCTTTAATTGTAACATCCCGTTATCCCATACTAGGGGCTAGAACCCTAGAATAGTGTACATGAGAGTTTATTGAGAAGTTAGAAAGTGCATTTCATGCTCATGCATAAAATAGCACATACACACACATGAATATTGATTTTTGCACATTAAAATGATTGTACATGCATTCATTAACATTTTCTTGGTATAATTGATTTAAAAATTTGATTATATTGAGAATTGTGGTTTAAATGTATTGAAAATTGATTTGGAGAGTGTAAGACGATTGATAAATGGTAGTAAAAATAAAAGTCAAACGATAGTGGAAAATTTTATAAATGACATTGGGATTTGTTACAAGTGTTATTGAAAATTTGGAGACAATTGAAGTAGAAATTGGATTCGATTGGATTAGTTTAATAAGAAAACCTAGTTTAAATTTAGAAATTAGACATGTGACAAGTGACAAGTGTTATTTGCCAAACCTAGTCTTTATTCCCGCTATTATACTTAAAAGACAATTTAATTGTCAGAATCTTGATTACTTCTTCTTCTTCGTGACTTTCTTCATCTTCTTCATGAATTTTCTTACCAACCTTCATCAACGTTGAACTTTGCTCTCACCTGTCACTTGCTACTTTCATTTTGTTATCTTCTTCACTATCACTAAAATACCTAACCCTACAACCTTTGACTATTGGTGATTGTGTGATATTGGAAAGCGAGGGTTCATATGATTTTGAAGAGTTTGGAGTTTTAAACAAGTAAGTATCGTATGATTCTTTATGATGTGTAGAATGAAACATGCATCACGTTAGTTAATAGTTAAATGTTTATAAAATGAGGATGTATATTTACTGAAACGTGAATGAGAAACTAGGGTGTACTGTATGTCTTGCTTTTTCTTATTTGATGATCAATATTTCATAAAATGTTGTTGAGATGATTTTTGAGATAGAAAGATAATTGAAAATGTGTATAAAAAGAGTGCAGAAAATTCATGGAAAGATAATATGCGTATGCTCTGTTTTTATTGTTATTGCGTGAATTTCTTTGGGTGTTTTATAAAGGAACTAAAATGAGTCTAAAGTTAAGGAAAAAGGAGTAATTTGATGTCATGATATGGGAAGAATTAAAATGATAAGTTACAGGTAAAATGGAGGTGTTGATGAAGATGAAGAAATGTAGAAAATACTAGGAATGAGTGTTGGATATGTTCGGTTTTTTATGTTTGTGATTAATAATAGATTTTGATTTGTTTATGGTTGAGTTGAGCTGTAATAGAAGTAGGAATGAAGAGGAAATAAAGAGGATATAAGTTAAAAATGATGGATTTAGTAAAAGAGATGAAAAATATGCAGTTTTGTAAAATCTGCAGAAAATCGACTGTTATGATCGTGCACAAGCACAATCGTGACAGAGAGGGAGTCTCAAAGGATTTACACGATCGTGCAGAAGCATGCCAGAAAGGATTATCTGGGAATTGCACAATCAAGCATGATTGTGCTAGAGAGGAGTTATCCGGAAATGCACGAAGCACAATCGTGATAGTGAGCAATCAGCTAGAAATGCGCGATCGTGCACAAGCATGATTGTGGCAGTGAGAGTGTAGTGATTTTTGATAGTTTGAACATTCTTCACTCTTTTGACCATAACTTTTTCTTCGAATCTCCAATTGACTTGAAATTTGAACTACAAACTCCTCACACATTGTTCTTCCTCTCCACTAAAATTCATGGCCATCTGAATTCACTAGGAAAGGATTGATAATGATTGATTGATGAATTTAGGATGAAAATGATGAAGTGTGCTGGAATATTATTAAATTGAATGTTTTCACTGAACAGACATCTGTATTTGGCTATACCTTGATCTGTAGATATCCAAATGAGTTGATTTTTTATTTATATTAAAATAGAGACATATATATACAACTTTTAAGAAGGAATCTAACTTTAATTATGTCTTAAAGAGTTTCATAATTTGGCTTGAAGTTGAATATAGAGTGCTATTGCAGTTTGAATACAATCTGAAGTATTTTGTGCATAAATTGCAGAATGCTGAACCAAATTGTAAGAACTTGGTGTCATTAGAAACTTAAGACATATGTGAACATTTGTTTAGAGAAGGTGTTTCCTAAATACTTCATTTTCTTTGTCATAATGATCATGCAAAATTGACCCAAAAATCTATTTTGAGAAAAGCTGGAATGATTGATTAAGAGATGAACTTAGAATAAATTTGGGTTATTGAGGTGTAAAATCGAAGTTCAAAATAGGAATATGTGAATTTTGATTTATGAATGATCATGTGATGTGAATAAAGGAAATGTACCTGGGATTGTCATTGAGCATGCATTGTACATATTCCATATAAACATATGTGCATAAATGAGTACTTATATAATTGTGCAAATTTGTGATATGTGTAAATGTACATTGCATGATATAGAGGAGCATTTAGAGCATCAACATCTAGACATTGTCGGGACTTCGAGGCAATAACTTTTTGGAGAAAACTATAAGTAACCTAGAGGGTCTCACTTGAATAATTGTTTGTTTTAAATTTTGCATTGAATTATTATATGAATGTGATTGTGTTGATTCCAAACATTGAGTGTCTGATGCGTTTGATGCATGAATAAGATATTGGAAGTGCTGATTGTATGTGAATTTGATGAAATAAGTGATTCTTAATATTTATGTTGAATGTCGGATCATGGTTCGATGATAAATGTGAATGTGATGCATTTCATTACATGAATACATGACAACATAAAGGTTGTTATGACCGGAGTAGCCATCGAAAAAGAGCTTAAAGCTTAGAATGTGATAAGCATCTTTGGCTCAGTTGCAAATGTACCCAGTATCCACTAGGGGATATGGGACATTATTTGAAATAAACCAATATCAACAAGGGATATGAGCTAGTAAAAAGACACTTGGTCACAAAAAAGAAATAAATGAAAATAAGTCTCATATGCATTGAATTTATAATTGATATGTATGTTTTAAATGATTAAAATGATCTATTTGACTACTCTGAATGTGATATGTGAAGTAAGTGATATGTGTTGCTACATGATAAATGAAATGATGTAAATTACGTGAATATATGATGTGAGGTGCTATATGATTTGAGTGAATCATTGAGGATGGTTAACTCATTGAGTTCGCAAAACTCACCAAAATTGCAACATTGACATTTCAGGTTTGAGAGAGTGATGCACTCATATTTTCTTATCTTTTTATACTCTTACATTTGGTTTTTATTCTCATTTGATGTCTAAATCAAGTGATTTACATTGATTTTATCATTTCAAGTGTTTTAGGAATCAAGTGAGGAAAGCTTAGGACTTTTGGATGTCATTTTCAGAATAAGGAGGTCCAAATAGCCCAAGGGGACTAAAGTTGCAGAAATCCTAATCCTATTAAGATTAGGATTCCCCAAATCCTAATGCAACTAGGATTTCCAATTTTTGAGAGAATATATCAAAACAAGCATCAGGAGCAAAACTTGGCAAGGGATGGTGAAATTCTAATCCCAAAAGGATTAGGAATCCTACTCAGACAAGGAATCCTACTTCAACTAGGATTTTCACATTTTGGAAGTTTCTTGTTCGCCACTGCGAGAAATAGATCCAGGAACAATCCAGACGGTCAGGGAACATGTATATTGGGAGAAATGAAGATCCCTACTTTTTAGGAGAATTGATGAGCTGGCAGCACCTGACTGGTACATGTGAATGACACTTGACGTCCGGTCAGCATGCCACGTCAGCATCTTGGGACATATGGTGCCTACATGAAAGCACATGTGGATTACCACTTAAGCCCTAGGATGCGTGTTTGACTTGGAGGGAAGCTTCTAGAAGATCCTAATTCTACAAGAAAAGAAAGACTTACTTCTACTTGGAAAAGAAATCCTCTTCTACAAGGAAAGAAAGGCCTACTTCTACTTGGAAAAGAAATCCTATCCTACAAGGATTTGATGACCATACCTCCTCTAATATAAATAGGGTCCTTTAGCATTAGTTTTGGGTTGGCGTTCACATTTTCTCTCTTTTCTTTGAACTTGAATCTCTCTTCTTCTCTTTCTCTCTCCTACGTTCTCTCTCTTTCTCTTTAGGTAGAACCCTATTTTTATTTTCTCTTCTTCTTTTTCTTCTTATACCTAAATTCTGCACTATGTTTTCTATGATGATTTTTAACTTTGTTTTAATTAAAATCGTGAACTAAATTCTCTTTTCTAATTGTTGAGGCTATTAGCTAAATTCACGGTTGTTTTTACGGGAAGCATGCGTACATAATTGATGAATCTATGATCGAAAATTTATGCTCTTGATCTGGACATGATTGCCAAATTATGCATGTGGATTGGAAGTCATGAATTTGAATTTTGCATAAATATTTTGTAT
The DNA here is from genome assembly GCA_024678245.1 of Erythroxylum densum. NCBI lineage: Eukaryota > Viridiplantae > Streptophyta > Magnoliopsida > Malpighiales > Erythroxylaceae > Erythroxylum > Erythroxylum densum. The sequence continues at coordinate 15,206,828 of JANPWT010000001.1, forward strand.
ACTATCTGATTAATTTAATTGTTGGACAATAAATTGATTAGGTTAAGTAGCAGCAACTAATTAAAATTGAATCTTGTATGTAGGTTTTAATTAGTTGGAT
>JANPWT010000001.1:15299207-15319366 GCA_024678245.1 Erythroxylum densum
CCCCCCTTTCATCCCCATCTCCAGGTATTTGAGCAGGAGATCGGATGAAAGACGATCAAGACGTCAGTTCCGACAGTTATATGTTTTTGAATTTGCATGAGTTAGACTTTGAGTAATCTGAATTTGAGTATGGATATGTTTATGGCTTAAGATAGGTTTGGAAGAAATGTATTTGCGTATAGAGTTGAGTATTGTGAATGGTTTTGGAATTTGTATATGAAATTGTGTATGATTATGGAATATGTATTTATGTTTGATTCTGAGAATGAGTTTGAACCATGAGACTAGTAGATGGAATGAGATTATGAAGTGTTCTAGATATAGGTTTGTGTTTTGCTGGTGTTGGGATTCCGGACGGGAGTGTCCGATGATTTCGATGATTGTTTGAGATATTAGAAGTGTGTTTTGCCTTTGCAGGAATTTTTGGGCTGTCCAAATACAGCCGTTATGCTGCCCGATTTTCGGTAAAAATCGGGTTAAGATAAGAAGAGATTTAGTTGTATTAAGATGTTTTAGATGTATAAGAAATGATTAAAATGAATGAAGTGAAAACGAATAGAAATGTATGGATTGGTTATGTTTTGAATGAGTGATTATGAGTGAATGAGTTTGAATAAAGATGAAAAAAAAATTATTATACCGGATTTTCGCATCGGATTAGTCTAAGGAATTCCAACGCGATCATTTCCTTCGTTCTTTGTTTTCGGATGTCGGATTTGTTTACTTGGATTCGATTTGTTTGCTTACTTTGTTTTGTACCCGTAGTCGATTCGGTTTCACTCGGTTCGCTTCGCTGTGTTGCTTCCGCTTTGGCATTTGTATTCGACTCGCATTAGTCCGATTCGCGACATTCCGAGTATTCTGTTTGCTCAGATTCCGCACTTTATTCCGTCACTTCGTTTTTTGTTTCGGTTTTCCGCCTTTTTCGGTTGGGATCTGATTCCCGGATCGGGTCCCAACAATTAAGATAGTTATAAATATTCAATTTAGTTTCTTGTTTTTCATAAGTTAAATAAGCAACTTTTATAAATAACCTATTTGTTACTTGTATCAATCCTTTATAACAATTATAGATCGCTGAATTAATAGATAGCTAAAGAATAATCTACATTAAATTAATTTGTCAAATCAATTAATATCAATTATTCATGAAATATAAGACACAAAATAAGAAATATTTGAATTAAAACATAAATCTAAGTTTAAAATAAAACCTCACAATGTCACAACTAGAGTTTTGAATCTCCTTAAATAAGAATTTTTTAATTTAGTCGTATATGACTTTAGTTCCAACACCAAACATAGAAGAAAAGTTGAAAGATGGAGAGACAATTACAAAGAAATGAAAGAGAATGATATGGAGAAGTGTTAGATGTGTTTTTTTGTCTTCTTTCCTACTCGAAACCTAATCTCCTCCTATCTTACAAAGATTTATATCTAAAATAAATTTAAATTCCTACATAATAGGGATGCGAATAAACTTCCCAATTGATTTTCAACTCTTGAAGATAATTTGGCATTAGGCATAATCTCAACTTATTCACTGCAGTAATTTGTTCACGTTTACCAAACTTCATGATTTTGACCAATAATACTCTAATTTGATGCAATGTTCACTTGTTATCTTATAAAACAAAAAAAATATTAATTTTCTTATTTAAGCATAAAAAATAGTCAAAACAAAAGAGATAATTCTAATTAATATAATCAAATAACATCTTTTCAATGAGTCATAAATTTAGCGTATATCATGTCATAACTAGGCAATTTAGACCTACCAAACATTGATGCGATCTTAAAAATAACTTCTTTAAAGACTTATTAAAGGTGTGATTTACACTTTGATGAAAGGTGTAAATTGAGTAATGTAAATCTCTACCATTATCTCTATTACTATTTTTAAGGTGTAAATTGAGTACTATTTTAGTAATATTATAGTGTAACAAGCACTATTTTAATAACATTATAGTGCAAAGTGATATCAAAGATAATAATAGATATTTATTTAAACTTTTTTGTGGAACATTAAAGTGCAAATTACACCTTTGTTCTTATAAGTGCGTACAATCTAAGACTAATATACTATTGTCTGTGTCCTCCTTAATACTAATTATATTTCTAATTTCATGTTGTTAAAAAATCTTAAGTTGGATTTGCTTATACCAAGGAAGAAGTTATTATAAATCTTAGACATATATACTAAAAGTTTCAAAATTTCAATTTTCTTAAAAATATTTTTATTATTTAAAATTACATTAAAATCTGTTGTATCTATATATACGTACAAGAAAAGACCTGTTTCACATTAAAATCCGGTGTCCACAACTTCACGGAGAAGATGGCATCTTCTTGATATAATTAGAGAAAAAAAGAGAACTTGCACAAAATTACATACTGAAGAAGAAGAAGAAACAAGGGATAGCTAAAGGGCTAGTCCTTTTATCTTCTTTCTCTTCTTAATAATACCCTTTGCCTTCCCGTAAGTGTCTCAGTTTTCTTTCATCTTTTTTTATGCCCTTCAGGTCATGGCAATGTCCTTCATATTTGTTCCTTTTTTCTGTTGTGATTAATGTGACCTTTTCGATAATGGTGGTTGTCTTGGATAATGAAGAATTGAAATATGAAAAGAATCCAGTTCAAAGTGACGATATTTCCCTAAAGGATCAAGATACTTTTGTTTACATCTATGTTTGTGTCGACGAACGTAATTTTCATCTGGATTTGTTATATTCTACCATATAAATTGTTTGAGGCTTTTGTTAGTGTTGATTAAACTTGAAAGACCGTCCCTTTCGGTCATTTGTGTTCTTGTTTTGTGGTTTTGGATGTTGGATATTTCTTGAAACTCCTCGACAAGGGAAGAGTTTATTGAGATCGCCCGAAAATGTGAAAATATTAGATCATTCATGAGAATGAGAGAACATATTTTGGAACTTAAAAAGTGCTAAAACAATAGAAGTTTCTCTGTGTGCTTGGAGGGCTCTTTTTTTTTCTTTTTGGGTCATATCGTTAACTTTAGTGAATCCTTTTTGTTGCTTTGATCTTGTCTGATTGCTTGACGTTCCTAACTAGTACAAGCTTTTTGTTGCCTTCATAAATCCTGTCTCTTTCGTAGTGTTAATGATTTTAGTTTTAGTAGTTTGGTGTTCTGGATTTTCTTTTTTCTAAAAATGACATAATTAAGATAGTTCTGTTGATAATTTACTTAACAGGGAATTCTCTTAACTTATTCTGAAATTTTTGTGTAGAAAAAGTTCATTGTTTATTGGATAAGGAGCTTTGTTACCACCTTATAGTTTTGTGCCAGGTGAATCATGAAGTCTGGTTTATTTTGCTTTCAGATGACATGTAAAAACATCTACATGGGTTTTTTTTTTCTGATAGAGACCTTTTCTGAGACTGGATTTATTCATTTCTTTTATTAAACATTTCTGGATTTTTAAACTCAGACTCCTCAAAGTCTTGTATCTTTTGGAGTAACAAAGTTTGTAATCTTGAACTCTTGATTGATGCACTAAGTAATTTTCTTTTCTGAAAGGATATCAATTCCTTTTGTTTTTTCTTTTATGGTGGTTCCTTCGTTCAACGAACGTCTATGACTTGAAGAATAATGTTTAAGTCTCAAATAATATTGTCAAACCTAACACGGTGTACAGTATCTGCACGAAGATCACTCTTCTTGCTTGAGAGCTGGCACTGAGAAAGGATTAATTGCTAGAATGGTTGTGGCCTGCTCAACCTGCTAATTTACTTATTAAACATACTTTGATGGGTTTTGGCAACTTCCATCAATTGCTTTCTTAAGCACGTACAAATCATCACCGTACTGTTAAGTGTATATAATTTCGTAAGGTATAGACTGTCTATTATCCAGCTTACTGTATCCATTTCCACGTCATAAAGTTTCATGCGATATCGAGGACGTCTACACTATGCTCTATTTTTGATGAACCATCTATCCAAATCCAGGATATTTGGTTTCAACCTGTAGTTAATTATATGTGATAAGAGTCAATTCTATTTCAATGATGTTGCGGTATTTTCCTTGCATTCTGCTTCATCTGCTTCTTTTAACTGATCTTTGGTCAAAATTTTCAGGTGGCTAAGGTAGTTAATCACATTATCAATGGTCCTTGATAGCATTTTATCTTCCCCTCATTGGAGGTCTCCGTCTTTCCGAAGGACATTTTCAAGGGATGAATTGGGTGGCTGGTCACAACTTGTTCAGAGACACCGTTTCCTTTTAACAGCTTTGGCACTGCTGACCTTCCTATGCACCGTCTATCTCTACTTTGCAGTTACTTTAGGAGCTACAGATTCATGTACTGGCTTAACTAGAAAAGAGAAGGCATTGTGTCAAATAGAGGTCAACGGGAAACTAAAATTTTTCTAGGCCATGGACCAACTTTTTTACGGGATTTTTGTGGGGAGCCTTTTCGAATACTTGATCTACTTCATGATTGTTTTACACAACGTACCATGTCTGAAACATAGCTTAATCACATGACCTGATTATTATTATTATTGTGAAGTTAATTTGCTACAAGAAACATTATTATATATTTAATTATGTGTATCACCAGATGCATTTTTCCTATAATTCGAAATCTGGATTGTTTCCCAATTTTTCCCTTTGGATTGTGTTTCTTTTAATGAGAGAGATGAGAAAAAAATATAAATGTTAAGCCTAAATAGAGATGGCAATAGGCCGGGCTGGTTAGCCGTCCTGCAGCCCTGCTCGTGGCCTGTGGCCTGGGTAGTGGCCCGATGGGCTACCAGTAGGCTGGCTCGATCTTATATTTTAAAGAAGAAATTTAACAGAATAACATTGTTTTGTGTCTTCAGCCTTGGCCCAAGCTAGGCTCATGGCTCTGTTGGGTCACTAATCGCGACCCGTGGCTCGATTAACTAGAGCTAGGGTTGTGCCGGACCATATTTGCCATCCCTAAGCTAAAGTAGGGAAATTTTATAAATATCTTTCCTATGATCCATCTTTTATGCCTTTGAGTTGAGAGTAATTAAATAAGTTATTATCGGTATATTAGGGATGTTAATATTCGGTAGTTGATGATTCTAATAAAATAGGAAAAATCAAATCCTAGATTCGGATAGAAAAAATTAGCACATAAGCAGTTAGGGTATTGTAGATTGCTAGAGATTCTACAATTTTTTAGTTTTGAATTTCCTATTTAAGATGTATTGGTTGATTGATTGAAAATATGGAATAACTTCAAGTTTTGGTTTCGATATAGTTCTATCTGTATGGTATCAAAGCTATAGGATTTTATCATGAATTTTAAGGCAACCAAGGTTGATTTTGGTTTAACCTTTTTGGATGATAGCAGCAGTGTGACGACATTTGGGGAAAGTGACACACTTGCATCGATTTCTCTGTCAGAAAATTCTCTCCAGATTACGATTCACAAATTGAATGGCAAGAACTACCTTAAATGGTCTCAATTCGTATGTTTAGCGATCGATGACAAGGGGAAGCTCAGATATTTAAATGGTGAGGTCGAAACAATCAACTGCAAAGGACCTTCAATATACGCAGTGGCATATAGAGAACTTAATTGTTATTGTTTAGTTAATCAATTCTATGGAGCTAGCTATCGAGAAATCTTTCATGTTCATGCCAATAGATCATGACGTATGGGAAGTTGTTAGGGATACATATTCGAATCTGGATAATCATTCACAATTGTTTGAATTAAACACCCGAATATGGAAGATGAAGCAAGGTGAGAGGAATGTAATAGTATATTATAATGAGATGATGTTTGTATGGTAAGAATTAGATTTGTTTGATCAAATGACAGTGCTCGGTATAAGAAAAGGTTAAAAGAGGACTAATGTTTGTTTTTCTGGCCATGTTAAATAGAGAGTTAGATGAAGTTGGGGGTTGTATTTCAGAAAAATTACTCATATCGACCGTATGAGACGTCTTCTTAAAAGTATGGAGAGAAGAAGCACAGAGACAAGTATGGAGATAAATGTAGTGGAAAACAAAGGTCTTATTGTGACCATTGTAGAAAGTAGTGGCATACCAGGGAGACCTGCTAGAGGTTAAACAAGAAACCAACCAATTGGGAAAAAAAGGTAATGATACTATGAAGGAGGGAAGTTCGAGCATTTCAAGTGAGCAGTTCTAATCCAGGGCAACAATGTTCTTCAAAATCCCTTCTATTCACTAGGGAACAAATGGAGCATCTATACAAAATGTTTTCATCTCAATCTTTAAATAATCCCAATTCATCTTGTTCTCTAGTTTAGTTAAGTAACCTCTTTTCCTGTATCCTTGGCCTGTACCAACATTAATGGTCTCTGGATATTAGATTCAAGTCCCACTAATAATATGACTGGCATTTTATTTTATTTTTTCATCATAGACTCTATATGCAAGGAATCAAAAGGTCAAATTTGTTGATGGTTCCTTTGATTCCATTGATGGAAATGGAACAACGTCCATCTCTCCTTCTCTAAAACTCAAAAATGTTCTTCACATTCCTAACTTATCATGTAATCTCTAAAATCACTCTTAATCATAATTGTCAAATAATTTTTTTGATCTTCTCATTGTGAATTTCAAGATTTAACCTCGAGGAGGATGATTGGGGATGTTAAACATAATAGTGACCTATAAGTTCTTCACAAAAGATAGACTTTTGTAAGGTAAGACCAATATACTTGTTTCAATTCTATGTTGGTTTCTAGTAATGATGAAAATTTTTATGGCATTGTCGACTAAGCCATCCCATTTTTCATAATTTACAACATTTCTTGTTAGTTATTCATAAATAAAAATCCCTTAATATTTCAGTTTGAATCTTGTGAATTAGCAAAACATCATTGTGTAGTTTTTTCACCTCAACCATAAAAAAATTCACAACCATTAACTATAATTCATAGTGAAGTGTGGGGGCCTTCTAGAGTTGCTACCTTGTTCGAGAAACATTGATTCATTACCTTTATTGACGATCTTACTAAAGTCACTTGGATCTTCCTCTTAAAAGAAAATTATGATATTGAAAGTGTTTTCAAAATTTTCTATAACATGATTCAAACACAATTTCAAAATTAGATTTAAATATTTCAGAGTGATAATGGAAAAGAATTTATTAATAATATAATGGGAATTTTTTATTGAAGGAGGGATAGTTCATCAAAACTTGTGAAATAATAAACTTGGCCCCTTTCTAATATCAAACTGCATAAAGCTAAAAGAGAGTTGAGAATTATATAGGAAGATTGTTATAAAAACCTAAACAATACTGCTCTAGCACTGAATATATGAAAATGGGGAAATACATGGAAGCGCTTCAGGTTCATAATTCAATTCTTATACAGAAAGAAAGGATTACTTGGATGAGAGAAGGTGGTCTTAATACTAAATTCTTTTATAACTCTGTTTTGAAAAAAGAAATCCCAATCAAATAACTTGTCTCTTGGATTCTAATAACCAATGATTACTGAGAGAGATTCCATAAGGAGTTTGATGTTTAACTTCTTTAATTCCTTACTAGGTGATACTTCTACAGAAGTTGGTAAATCTTATAGGGGCTCCCTCTGCCTTCCCACAAGATACATTATTGAAGCTTCAACAACAATTTACCTCGCAAGAGATTCAATTTGTCGTTTTCAATCCAAATCATACTAAAGCATCAAGCCTAGATGGATTCAATGCATATTTTTTTTAGAAAACCTGGTAGATTACAGGCAATTTAGTTATGGAAATTGTCATAGAGTTTTTGAATTCTAGCAAATTATTGAGTGAAATCAATGTACCTAACATATGTTTGATTGCTAAGATTCCCAATGTAAGTAGTTTTAATGATTTTCGACCTATCTCATGTTGCAACACTATTTACAAGATGATTTCAAAATTTCTTACAAACAGACTCAAGGAGAGTTTGAACATGTTCATTCATGAATCTCAAGGAGCTTTCATCCCTGGCAGAAATATCTTTGATAATATTCTGTTAGGGCAAGAATTAATAAGAGAATACAGTTTTGAAAGACACATCAAAAGTTGCTCTATCAAAATTGACCTCTCAAAAGCTTTTGATAGACTTCAATGGAAATTCATTACTATATGTTTGGAATGGTTTGGATTTCCAAACCAATTCATTAAATGGATTTATGGCTACATTTCTGAAACTTCATACAATATTCTTGTTAATGGAGCCTCCACTAAGTAAAAGGGTATAATGGCTTAAGACAAAGATACCCTCTTTCTCCTTATTTTTTTGTTATTGCTATGGAGGTTTTGAATAGAATAATTTGTTATAGCATATCCAGAAGATCTGATTGTTAAGTTTCATCATAAATGCAAGGAATTTTCTCTCTCTAACATCTATTTTGTAGATTTTTTGCTACTACTCTACATTGCTCAACAAGGATCCATTTCCATATTACATCAATCTCTTATAAGCTTCTGCAAGATTTTAGGCCTTAAAGTCAATTATGGAAAGGGTAGCATTTTCTTCTCCTCAAACTTAACCAATATTGAGAGACTTCATCAGATCTCTAATGTTAACATCCAGGGTATGCCTTTCACTTACTTGGGAGTCCCCATCTTAGCTAAAAGGCTAAAATATCAGGATTGCTAGAAGATTATAGAGAAATATAAGAAAATCATTAATGGTTGTAGAATAAAGCGCTATCTCAGGTTGGTAGAGTGCAGTTTATAATCTTTGTGTTGAATAATCTTCACACCTTTTGGAGTTCTCATCTTCTACTCCCTAAAAGGATTATGAAGGAGATTGAAAAATGTATAAAGAATTTCCTCTAGTCTGTCAAGATTAATAACCCTAAAGGTGCCAAAGTAAAGTGGAAGCATCTATACTGGAGAAATAAGGAAGGGGGACTAGGTCTCAATGTCATTCAATCCATACAATTAGCCAAAAGAACTTGAAGACTTTTCAATGACAAGGAATCTCTTTGGAGTAAGTGGATTCATGAGTTCTATATCAAGGAAACCAGCTTACAACAAATAACTGAAAAGAATGAGTTCTCCTGGCCCTTTATATAGATTCTGAGGAACATGTCCAATGTCTATCAACACATCAAAATTCAAATAGGGAATGAGAAAGAAACATGATTTTGTTATGAAAATTGGACTTCACTTCGCCCTTTATATCTTACAGAGGATATCTATTCTCTTCACACTAAAATCCCTTCTTAAGTAAGAGTCAGTAAAGTAATTGTGAATAACTTTTGGCATTTTCAAGGAAGAGGCATTAAGAGACTAAATAACAATTTTCTTAGCTATATGCCCAACTCAACTACTCTAAACATACCTTTATAGTCACTAAGTCAGAATGGAGACTTTTTAAACTCTGCATGAATCAAAGCCCTCAAGCCATCTCACACTCTTATTCCTTAGTATAATATTGTTTGGAAAGGGTCCTTAAAGCCAAAAGCTCCTTTCCCTACTTAGCTTGTAGCTATAAAGGGGTTGAAAACTAAAGACAAAGTTATAGATTCTGAAGAAAAATTATGAAGCTATGTTGTAGTGAGCTTGAAAGCATTGAACCTTTTCTTTTAAGTGGGGTTATTCAACTTCCATTTGGGCCAATATCCAACATACTCTTAGCATCTACTGTTATAAACCAAAGTGAAACAAAATATTGAAATGGACTAATCATAAATTCAAATTAATAGGGAAAGACATAGTTTGCTTAAGTCTCAACTTCAACAGTATAGTTTACTCCATTTGTAGAGAAAGAAAATAGAGAGTTTTCAATAAAATCAGCACAAATAAGCATGTCTTAGCTCATAAGATACACTGTTAGATATGAGAAATATTAGTAGCTCATCAAATGCAAGAACAATTGAGCTCTTTCTATAGAAGACAATGGAATCTTTGAAATTAAGTTTTTTGGTAGAAATGTTGTAAAAGCCTTGTTTTTATACTTGCTGAATATAGTTTCGTAAAGACCTATTGGTGCCTTTTACTGCTTAATGATTGAATTCTCTTATCTTTCAAAAAAAAAACCATAATATAATGGGGTGAGTTTTTCCTGACCATTAGACTTACAAATGAAATTCCCTACAAAAATTTTGGTACCTTGGCTTTTGTACATTATAATGATCCTAAACTTTTCAAACTAGATCTAAGAGTACACAAATGCATATTTATCGTTGTTTTAAAATCAGATCAGAAGTTAAACCGATGTGATAAGAGTTTAAGATTTAAAGGGTTCAATTGGTATTAAACTGTCATAAAACTGGCTAAAGATTAAATAAAATTAAAGAATTTAAAATATGATTGAAAGAAATTGTCGTTACTTATCTAAGAATTTGAAGTTTAATTAAAAAAATTGTTAAAAAATTAATTGCTTTATTTTTGTTTATAAGAATTTATTAATTTACAAAAATTGACCAATTAATTAATAAATTGATTGATTTTTAACAACAAGATTTATTAAAGTAAATCGACCAAAAAGTTAAACAAAATCAAAATTTTGGAAGATTAAAAATTTTTACAGTTAAACTACCTGAATCGATTGGAGTTTTTAATCATTGAAATTTGTATGTTATTTTATTAATCAAAGAAGGTTCAAGTGTTTTAATCCAATCTCAAAAAGCATGTTTGTGTTTATGGATTTTACCTTCTTTGACGGTACTTCATACTATAGTAACTACAATCTTTAAAGGGAGCAAAACATTAGTAAAGATGGTTTTTAGATGGTTAGATATTAGGTTAGAGTTTGTTCAGGGTGATATCTCTCATAATGTTTAAAAAACGATGACACGTAAAAGAAAAAATTATTGGAAGTAAATAAAGAGAATATTGAAAATTTTGGGTTTGTTAATAAATACTTATGATAACTCCATCATAAAATAATAATGTTAGAAATATAGAGGTGTGTGCGAAACAATACAAAGATCTTGAATATTCAAAGGAACACCTAGCACAAAAATGGAAGGCCATAACCAAAGGTTGGATCATGAAAATCATAATCGTTCCACAAATTTTCCCGAAAGTATTCTTGTAAGTAATTATAAATCAGACTCTTCTTGTCAAATTGATCTTCTTATTTCTTATAGGAAAGGTACTAGATATGTACACAACATCTTCTTTCAAACTTTATATCTTACAAAAATATTTCACCTATATATATCTTTATTTCAAAAGTGTTTAGTATTACTATTCCTAATAGTATCTAGGAGGCTCTAAATGTTCCTAAGTGGAAAGAAGCTGCTCTTGAGGAGATGAGAGTTTTGGAAAAGAATGCAACTTGGAAAGAAGTTAATCTACCATATGGGGAAAAAAAGTTTTTGGGTGTAAATGGGTGTTTATTTTAAAATTCAATTCTGATGAATCCTTAGAGAGGTACAAGGCTCAACTAGTTACTAAATAATTTACCTAAACATATGAGGGTATAGCCTTTTAACTTGTTCACTAGTGGCAAAGTTAAACACAATTTAAGTCCTCTTATCAATTGTTGTTAATCTTGACCTATCTCTAAATCAGTTAGATGTAAAGAAAGCTTTCTTGAATAGAGATTTGGAAGAAGAAGTATAAATGAAGCCTCCCCCTGACTTCTCTAAAAAGTTTGAAAACAAGGTATGCAAATTAAGAAATCCTTATATGGCCTTAAGTAGTCTCCCAGAGCTTGATTTGAAAAATGCACAAAGTTTGTTAAGGATCAAAGATAAGATTTCAGTTTTGATTGTCTATATGAATGACAAAATTTTGACCGGAGATCATATAGAAGAGATGAGGAAACTAAAGCTAAGCCTATCCAAGGACTTAGGCCAGTTAAAATATTTCTTAGAATGAAAGTAGCAAGATTAAAAGTGGAGATTATGGTCTCATAACAAAATTATATTGTAAATCTCTTAAAAGAGATTGGAATGAGTGGATGCAAGCCTTCAAATACTCTGGTAGAGTTTGATTACAAAATTGGAGATGTTAAGGATGGGATTCCAGTAGATACAAGTAGATACTAGACAATGATGGCGCGATTATTTTTACTTGTCTCATACACAACCTAATATTGCTTTCGTTGTAAGTATCGTTACTTAGTTTATGCATTCTCTATATGAGGAGCATCTTGAGTTTGTCTACAAAATCCTTTCATATTTAAAGGGCACTCTTAAAAACAACCTTTTTTATGAAGAACCAAAAAAAGAGGAATTGAGGTATACAATGATGCAGACTAGTCAAGATTAACTTCTGATAGGAGATTAACTTTTAGATGTTGTACATTCATTTAGGGTAATTTAGTTGCATGGAGATGTAAGAAATAGAATTTAGTTATTACTGAAGCAGAATTTAGATTAATGGCTTGAGTATGTGAGCTTTCTTATAAAATTATAATAAGATAGACATTGGTATCACCTATAATCCAATTCTTATATACGTTGAAATCGATAAACACTTTATAAAGGAGAAATTTGAAGCAGGAATCAAATGTATTCCATTCATTCCAACCACGCATCAAGGTGGAGACGAATTCACCAAAGGATTTTTAAGGCAACCATTTGAACTTCAAGTTAACAAGTTGGGCATGATAGACATTTTTGTACCTTCTCAAAGGGAAGTATCAGGAAATTAGGGAAGTTAATATTTGATAGTTGTTGATTCTAATAAAATGGAAAATCGAATCCTAGATCAAGGATAGAAAAAATCAACATTTAAGTGGCTAGGATGCTCCAAGTTATTAGAGATTCTAAGTTTTATTGTTTTTCTTATTTAAGATGTATTGGTTGATTGATTGGAAATATGGAATAAACTTTAGTTCAATTTATATTCCTATGTAGTTTTGTCTACAGTTATAAAATATGAAATACTATCTCATTAATTAACTGACATAGAATTGTAATATTAGGATGGTTGGATATATGATGCATAAAGGAAAACAATAAATATTTGTTTATTATTGAATTTCTCTCGATAAAATAAATTTATCACTTTCAGAATTTCAAGTTTCAGATATAAATAGTAAATAAATTCATAACCGAAGGGGTACTATTGGTTATTGATTGCACGACAAAGATTAAAATGTGAAACACATGATCCAACATGATCTTGATTTTGACTACTTTGAATTATTTGGTAATACTCATTGCTAAAAACACAATGTTTCAGTCATCAAATCACTATAGACACCATGACCATTTTATATGTTGATAAAGAAGCTATCTTGGGTGCTTTGAACACAAATTAATATCGAGAGTTATTCCAAATGCTAAGGAATTTGTTTGTCAGGCTCATGTCGAGGCAGTAAAGCTCCAAAGTCGTGAGGCGAAAGCGACTGAAATTGCAAAGAAATTGATTGCAAAGATTAAGCAAATTCAAAAACATGGTCCCAAAAAGCTACAGAACAAATCATTTCTTCTGAAGGAAAAGCACGACAATCAAATAATTAACTTACAATTCTGCTTCAATTCATCCAACGGGCTATCTTTTACAACTCTCAGACGCAATAGTTGGAAGACTAAAGAACATAACAAAAAATGAAATGACATTGCAATCACATTAACAACAAAATGAAATACATTGCAATCACATTAACAACTCGCAATTCCCTACAGCCTAGAATGAAATATTCCCTAATATTTTCGAAAACCTTCCTTCATTGAAATGCTTTACTCCTTGTTTTTCCTTCAATTCTTTTCAGTTCGGTGGAAACTCAAGAAGTTAAATACAAAACAGATGGATCTCTTTACATCGGTTGTGATTTTCCACTATTGAACCCTGCCTCTAAAAATCCTGGCAAGGAATCCACTTGCAACAATACATGCTCAACGTCAAACGAGCACCTGCCACAATTTTTATTGATACAATTCATGCAAAAATTACCAGACACAAAACTAGCTATCATAATGTTAATAATTAATAAAATGTGATAAAAATGGTTAAGAAAGGCACAAATCCATGCTTTCACCTTTCATTTTCAGGAAAAGGCTTCATAATACGTAAATAAAACCAGAACAGATCTGAGTACAGACAACTAACTTAAAGAGGGTAATCAAACATGCATCAAGCACAAATCAAAAAGAAACCAACAGCATATTTAGCAAGTCAGGCTATATCTCTTCCAATTTTTAATTGCACTGCCAGACTTAAAATTTAACAGTTGAAGAACAATACCTGATAGCAATAAGTGTTTCGTTGATTCAAAATTCCAAATAAAAACATTATTAGTTATATTGTTTCTTCAAAAAGCAATACTTGCCACATTCACTTTTCAATTCAAATGTTTACCTCCAGAATTCATCACCATAACAACCTATTGCTAGTAGCTTAGGAATACTCTTTCAGGATCAAGTTGTCCACTGCAGTAACTGGAAGGAACTGCTGAGATCTCCTGCCTTCCTCTCCACTCTTCACCAGGTTTCAAGGTAATGGGCTTTTCAATACAAGCAGCCTCTATGCACAGCATATGTTTGTAATCTTCATCGCCTAAATCAGGAATTGCTTTTGCTTTCTTATCCCATGGATTCCAGACAACTGCATAGCAAAGTAACATGAAAATAATCACTTGTTGCATTCAAGTTTCCACAATGTGCAGAATCAATCATGTAAGGAATAACAGAAAAAAGCTAAAAGTATAGGATAATTGAACATGAACAAGAAAAGCACTACTCAAGTCCAAGATAACATTATACTACTCCCATCATAATGGTGTCTAACATGACAAGTGACTTACTTACCAGCATCAGGAAGCCCATCTTTTCGCAATACAAATGTTCTTTTCCTTTCATGGTCCAAAATAGCAATTTTAGTTGGTGTTCGCAGATATACTTTATCCACCTTAACAATAAAAAAGCATGCAAAAAGAAAAACGATATTAACTATTGAATCGATAGAAAGAGGAAAATGGTATCAGAATCCCCAAGAAATGTGATACTAACTTCTGATTCAAATGTTATTGCATCTCCTTGTTCGGTGAACCGTTCTTTATCCTTCAGGTTATCCAGATAATCCAATGTCTCAAGTCCTTCTACCCGCACTTCACTAGACACAAACAACATGGTACTACTACACAATTAAGAACTTCTAATGCAAATTCAAGAAACCAATCATCTGAAGGAAATGTTAAAACATGATCCCCTGCTAAATCCATCTATATGATATGGTTAGCATGTCAATTCAGATAAATACAGATAATTCATTTCACATTTTCAGATTAATTTTGTCTAGCAATTCTACTACCAGTGCACAGCCACCACTTGCACCCTCTGAACCAATTACATGTACATTAATATTTAAACTTAAAACTTGCCAACATGGACTTCTACCGATTAACATATCTGAAATTAAATTATCCAAGCTAACCAGCTTCATGTGTCCCATAATTACAAAGATATTCAACTGCTTGCTTTGGTGCTGTTTCCACACAATCTAAATTTTTCATACAATATAAGCTAATCAAAGAAAGAACCTGATATCAGTCACATAAAAATAGGTGTTGTAGGCAAATGTGAATGTAAATGCCTTCCCATCAGTGTTTGTGTTGCGAATGCGGGAGGTCAACATCAAATCTCCGCCTGGGCCCAGAGTTATTCTGACACGAAACTCATATCTGCAAATGAATGTAATGCATTATGTACCTTGAATAGAATAGATGATCCCCTCCAATACACGGATCCTACAGTGTCAAACATGTATGATCCGTAGCATATTATACAAGCCCCTTTCGTACACCACTAAAATTAAACTAATCTTTAACATCACAGAAAATATTACATGATACCTAATTCTTTATTAAAGCTTTAAACCTTGAAAAGCGCAGACAGAGCACAAAAATACTAAGCCAGTTGCTCACAATGTTGATTAAGATACAGTTGCCTAAACTATGCGGGGATAGTTGAGCTTTACTAAATTCAACCATCAAATATAAATTATGTACCTATGAGGCCAGATCTTCACATCTTCTTCAGAGGGCTTAAGCAGTAAATCAACAAATGCCTTGCTGGAATTGTTAGTTGGAAAAGGTGGGGGATCTGTATCAATGGTCCATAATTTGTTCCTTGCAAATCCATGTTGTTCAAGAGTGCCATGACTTCCAAACTGCATATGCCAAAGACTTCATCTTCAAAATGAAAGAAATGAGATTGAAAATCACAATTAATACATATAAGTGAAATACATACTTGAGGAAAGCAGATTGGAATACCTCCACGAATGGCTTTTGGAGGTTTAAATATAGCCTGCGTGAAGGATTGATTGTATTAGATGGTAAAAGGTCAATTTACTAACAAAGAAATGCTCTCCAATAATGCTGAATATATATGACAAAAAACTCTCCTGATTCCAATCACATTAGCAAAGGTGTAACACAAGATTTAGACAGAATCACACTGTCACAGATTTCCCATTCTATATTTTGTCAAGTTACACTATTTTACTGGAAAAAATATCCAATAAGAAATCAATCAAAGCTGGTTTGTGGCATTCTAAGTTGAAGAAAGAAAACTACCATTCCAATCAATTGAATTGCTTTATCATATAGAATGTGCAGGCGGTCTGCACTAAATACCTTGCTACTGAGAAACAACAATTCTTCACCATGCTCGTTCTTCCAAGATGTCACTTGACCTCCATACAAATACACCTGTGCGAGAACAACAATGGGGAAGTTACAAGATTCTCCTTTCTCACGCATCTATGTAGCAACAGAATGAAACTATCATGCACGGGAGAGTGTTTGAACTCGAGATCAACAGAATGGGTAAAAATTGCAGAGCCAGTGAATTAAAAACATCAATAAACACCACCACATTAACAAATTTGCAAATTTGATAGAAGTAAGAAGCTTGAAATATCAAACAATCTCATGTTGGAGTCAGCATCATAAATATGCCCACAATCACAGAAATTAAGAAAAAAACAAACAAAAACCAACATAAATTTACAGATCCAATAATTCTAAACAGAAAACAACCGAAAAAAGCCACATAATTAAAAGCACAATTTCCCCTGATCAAAACAAAAAATTTCGGACAACCCATTATAGATTGAATCAAAATCACACAGAGAGACATATATGTACCTCGGCGGAGCAACCGCGAACCTCGCGGAGGACGACTTTGTCGAGGCCGTTAACACCCTTACAGTGCTGGACGTAATTCTTCTCTCCCGCCATAAAATCTTCTGCAAAATCAGTCTTTCGAGTCCAATTTTTTTGCTTTTTTTTTTAATATCGTTCTAGGGATCTTAAATTAGGGGTTTTTATTGTTTATATATAATTAAATATGTGTAGATGTAAGCACGGATCTGGACAGATTAGAGACAAAGCCAAATAGAGTAAAAGTTGGCAGATGTCTTCATTTTGATAATCGGATCAATCTCCTCTCATCTCATCTCATCTGTTTTCTAATTTTTTTTTATAAAATTGAAAACAGTAAAAGTATTTTAGTGTCAAACTTTTTAAAATTTTTAATTAAATAATCAAAATTTAAAAATTCCAACAACTCAATTCATGATCTGTAAAAGATATATATACTACTCAATCCATAACTTACTTTATTTTAAGACAAGTCACTTTATCTTCATCTACCTATTATCCTCTACAATGATACACTTCTTGTCTTACTCATAATTTCAAAAAGTATCAACGAAAAAAATTAGAAAGTAGAAGGACCACAGTAAGAAAAGGGATTATAACTTTAAGGTGACGAAGACAAACCAGAAGAGTAATGATATTTGAAAGTAAAGAATAAGATGGGTGAAGTGATGACAAAGGGAAGAGAAAAAACAAAAGAAAGAAATAGAAACGTAACAGTTGAGGGTGACGACAGTATAGATTGTTGTAATTGGTTATAGGTTATAAGGTACGAGTATGAGTTATAAGGTAAGAATTATAACGTATGAGTTATGAGCTAGGTATATATTTTTAAAAAAGGTTGATCATTTAATTTAAAATTTTAAAATCTGTGACACTTAATTGAAAAAAAAATTTTAAATATTAGCACTTTAGAATATATTACCCTTATTTTATTACCATCATTTAATTTTTTATTTTTAATATTAGAACAAAAGAAAGATAATAGTAATTTGGAAAGTTAAATGGGATACTATAGAATGGGGTCTCTAATCTTTATCTAATTCATTAAAAAGGCTACTCATATGCTTAATACGGGTTGTTTAAATGACATAAAAATGCTTGTTTGTACCTTAATTACCTTATCTTTTTTTTGTCACCTACCATTTGACTAAACATTTTATACTTAAATATCTAAGAATTACATTAATACAGTGTTCGTTATTGAAAAATTATATCAAAACAGTGCTTGTGATTGAAAATTTACATTTGAGAAGTTAAAATTGGTGTCCAAACGATGCTTGTAATTGAGATGCTGCATCTGAATTATTAAAAGATGAACTTTTGAAATACTAAACAATTAAAAATTATATTTATATAACTAAAACTTATATATAAAATATATTAAAAAGAATTATATCAAAAGGTATTTGTGATTGAAAATTTGTATTTGAATAATTACAAATTGTATCAAAAGAGTATTTATAAATAAAAAGTTGTATACAAACAACTCAAATTATTTATAAAAAATTAAATTATTAAACCTGAAAAATTGAAGGTTACATCAAAACGATTTAAAAGTTGCATTTAAACTATTAAAAGTTGCATCACTACTGGGTGTAATTTATATTATATTTTGATGTCTTATAGGTGTTTATTAGATGATCATTACATGCATAGGCTTAGAATTATGTTATTGTAAGTGTTTATTTATATTCTAAGTGTTCGAGTAGTTTAGAGCATGTTTTCAATCTTAATTATATGTTTCTTGAGATGTTTGATGAGTTTGTTAGTGTTAGAAATTAAATAGGTAAAGAATAAGAGATTTAGACGTGCATGAAGCTGCATGGGTAAGGTCACGATTGTGACTCTCATGTCACAGTCGTGACTGAAGAGAATTACCCAAAGTCACAATCATGACAGGGAGCAATTTCACAAAATCACGAGTCACATTTCACAATCGTGATAGAAGCTTCCCAAATGCGACTTTTTCAATCTATTTTAAGGCTCGGGGGCATTTTTGGAACTGATTAAAGAGTGAAAATCGTAGTTGCACCCCAAGACTCTTAGAGACTACTTAAGAACCTTATGAAGCCTAAAATACGCAGTCACCATTTTGCAAAAAGTGGATTAAACAGGGAAGATCGAGGAAGACGTATAGATTTCCAATTTTCCAAATCATGCTCCAAATAGAATTTTTCTTTCTTTATCATTTGTTATTTTTGTCATACTTGATGTGTAAACTGAATTTTCAAATGTCCATTATGTTCATGATGTTCTAATTTCCATATTAGGGTTTACTCTGTAGTTATTTTTTACTTTAATCTTTGTTGATTCAATAAAATATTCTAGTGTTGTGTTAATTGTGCATGCATATACTTTGGCAATACATCGAGAGAGTAGGTCAAAAGTAATTTGATTAAGTTGTGTAACGAGAGTTGGTGATTTAATATGTAACGTGATTAACAAATCAACTATCATTCAAAGAGAGATCTTGTGTGAGAACTTGATTGTTCAATAGATAGCTGTAGAACTAATTGAAAACGTTAGGGAAAGAGTTGTGAATTGAGAGATTACAATTATGAACTTTTCATATTCATTTAGGGTTAATTGGTTAGGTCTTAAGAGAGATCAAAGCCTTAAAAAATCTAGGATCAACACATAATTGAATCAATAATCATTAGAGGAGCAAAATAATGAAAGAATAAATCCTATGCATTCATCCTTGATTATCCTAACTAATTTTGGCAACTCGCTTGATTTTGTTATTTAATTGTTTAATTTTCTATTATTATTTCACTTAAATCATCTTTTATTACCTTAGACAAAGACGAGTTCAATTCTTTTTCATCTAATTCCTTTTGGGATCGATACTTTTTGATACTACAAGTTTATGATCCATATACTTGCAGATATGGAGACTTTTATTATAGGTAAAAATTGCTCAATAAGTTTTCGACACTATTGATGGAGAATTTTAGCATTATGATGATTTGAATTCCTTTGATTAAGGAATTGTTACCCTTTCTTGTGATTGCGACACCTAATCACAAGAAATTTATTAAAAAAAATAGATATTTTAGATGAAAAGTAGAAGACGTATCAATCTAGACATTATAAGGAAAGAATGAGAAATTCGAAGAATTAAGTGTCAAGAAG
>JANPWT010000001.1:15384154-15403772 GCA_024678245.1 Erythroxylum densum
AATAATTCTCTCCAGGGCATCAAATATCTCGTCTTTACTAATTTCTTTAAGGTCACGCCTAAGTCGCAAGAATGGCCACCTTATTCATTAGGTTCTGCAAACCAAAACGCAAAACTTGAGCTAATAGAAGTTCAAAGCTATAAGCCTATAACTAATCTGCAATCCGCAATTTGATACCTTTAATAGGAAGAAGCCAACAAGCACCTAAAGTATCTTCACTCTACCAACAACATTGAGCCTATCCAGTATCTAGCCCCTCTCTGCCTACTGCATCGATCTCATCGATGAACACAATGCACGAAAGATGAAAGATGACGGCCAGATCTGGAGAAGATGAAAAAAATAGAGCTGATTTTAGTGCGATAGAGGCATCTAAGAAAAGAGAAGAGAGAAAAGAGAATCGGTGCAATGGAGGCGTTCTGAGAAGAGAGAAGAGAGGAGTGAAGACGATAAGGTTATAGGTTTTAATTCGGTTATCAAATAACCGGTTCGTTAGAAAACCGGCCGGTTCTCTGATAAACTGGTCGATTTTTACATTCAAGGATTATTAACTAAAATCGAGCCGAACATATGACCGATTCGGACAAATTTCAGTTAGATCGTCCGATCCGGTCCGATTTTCATAACTTTAAAAAAACAAAAAGAAGTCAAACGAACCGAAACGAAACGAAACGGACGCTAACAAAGTCCCCCTTTTTTTTTTTGTTTGGGTAATGCCGCTAACGAAGTCTTGCTTAACATAAGAAACCAGAAATTAACACTCGCGCTAAACGGGCTCTCCCTAATCTTCTTCTCGTCCGTATATGGAACTGTCAACTCAAAGCGACGAAGACGACTCTTTTCATGATGCCCTCGACGACTTCCCGTTTCAAGATTGCTCAGTGTCAGACACCGTCCAATGCGATCGATACACCTCCCGGTCCAGTCTCACCGTCACTGCCTCCCCTTTCCCAGAGCTTTCTTCATCGCTCCGGCGCCGTTCAATCTCCGACAACAGGTTCTCTAACAAATCGTTCGTGGAGTCAAGCATTATCAAAATTTATGACCCAAAATCCAATTTTGGTGATTGCAGGTATAAGTTTATAAATAAAGATTTGAAAGAAAATGAGAAGAATTTGGAGAGTCCCGAATCTATCGAAACGAGTCAGGATGTTGTTGACTCGTCCGGGACTGTGAGTTGTGTCACCGAATTGGGGGATGTGGAGAAACAGGAATCAACTATTACCAACTCGAAGGGTAACGTAATTGATGGCCCAATCGATTCAGTTGCTGAACCTCTAGACTCTAATTCCTCAAATTTGCTTGTGCTGATTGCTGGATTGGTGATCAACGCAATTGGGTTTCAGATAAATTTGTTCTTTTCCTTCCTGAGCTTTCCAATTGTGGTTTTGTATTATTCTTGCATGTTTATTGTTGATCCCTTTGGAGCTATAAGGCGTGTTAGACGGCTTTTTTTCCGGAAATTGGTGAATCTGGGCGGTTTAATCGGTAGAATACTTGGTCCGCTTTTAAATGATTTGCTAAAGGATCACAAGACGATTTGGAAACTTGTTTTGAGAATTGGTTGGGGATGCATGTGGTCTGTTTATGTTTGTATCATTTTGTGTGGATTGTTGGTTTTATCAGTTGTGATCGGTGCATTGTGTATGAGGTATTTGGTGGAGGAACCAATGCAAATCAAAGAAGATTTGAATTTTGATTACACAAAGATAAGTCCAGTTGCATATGTTCCCATAATCTCTAGTGGTGGTCTTGGTTGTGATGGGAATGGCATGGAGAAGGCCGGAGATATCATGAATTTGAAGCTACGAGCTATACCTCGTAACCACAAGTTGCAAATTGATGTTTCATTGACATTGCCAGAGTCTGAATATAACCAAAATCTTGGCATGTTTCAGGTATTCATCTGATTCTTTGAACATTGAATTTTCAGTGTTTTGGATGCTAAGATATTGAATTCTATTTTTGTCATTTATTGGCATATATTACTCTTTCGTGGTTTAACGTATTTCATCATACTACTTGGTATTTTACAATTTTGGTTCTTTGCGATGGTGAGGTTGTGGAATCTAAAGGAGAAGAGAGTAAATGCCACCAAAGTTCATTTTTGCAGTTCAGATATAGCAGAAATAACTGCCTGGCATTTGGATATTTTTTATTATGTTAACCTGTTAAACTTATTAGCAAGGAATTCTAGTATTGAAGTAGATAATGTCATTTTGGCAGTTTTGAAAGTGAAACATTTTGATAACTCGATGTATTATTTAAAAAGAAAGTCTCTTTGACATGTATGCAGTAGTCCAAAAAATCGTACTTTAAAGACATTGTAGGTTTTTGAGGAAGAAACTTTTCTTTCACTCTATTTTATCTATGATAGAATACATTGAATTTATAGGGTACTTTGTACCCTAATACAAACAGTAATAATCTAAACATAGTAACTAAAATATACGCTACCTTATTTCTAAGGATCCTTAACCCCTAATTTAGGGATTTGGATCCTTTATAGAAACAACTAGAAATAAAATGAAATCAAACTAAATCTTCCAATTTCTAACGGACATATTTAGTAACAGCTCTATATTCTCCCTTAAAATTCTTTTCGGTTCCCAATTCTGGTTCTCCCCGTGTTATGTAAAAAGAAATTCTCTTTGAAAAGTATACAGTAATCCAGAAAACCATACTTTAAAGACATATTTAGTAACAGCTCTATATTCTCCCTTAAAATTCTTTTTGGTTCCCCACTTTGAGAGAACTTGACCACATTTTGAAGAGTATTTCAAATTATAATAGACATAGGTGAAATATCACTGACTTGACAGTTGCTTGTATATTTTGTTACCCAAATATAGCATATATATCTTGACCAATCTTACAATGTTTCTCCCATGTAGTGTGACTTGAACAAGTTTTTCAAAATCTAACATGATTGATGATAGTGGACCAATTGAGCTGACCACACATCAAGTTACATGCTCATCTTTGCCGCATGTCACATCCTGCACGTTCTACTGATTAAGAAATTGGTTTTTGTAAATTGATATGTGGAAGTAGATAAAAGTATTAAGCTTGAATGTAAGTAATATTTCTCTCCTTTGTGACGTGACCTAATCATGATCATAATTCCAGTTTGATATGTGGAAGTAGATAAAGGTATTAAGCTTGAATCTAAGTTATATTTCTCTCCCTTGTGACATGACCTAATCGTGATCATAATTCCAGTTTCCTTCTTTAATGTTTACTGTTCATGTCTGTGCTGGAAGACTGATTTTTATTGAGTCATTTGTAATTTGAAGGTTCGAGTGGAGTTCTTCTCTGCTGCTGGTGTAACACTTGCCAGCAAAAGCCAACCGTGCATGCTAAAGTTCCAAAGTGAGCCTATCCGTATACTTTTAACTTTCCTAAAGATTGCACCTCTTGTTGCTGGCTACATAACAGAATCCCAGACTCTTAAATTGAAGGTAAAAGGTTTTACTGAAGGAGTTGTGCCAACTTCCTGCTTAAAGGTGGTAATTGAACAAAGAGCTGAATTTCAGCCTGGTGCTGGTATCCCTGAAATATATGATGCATCCCTCATGCTTCAATCTGAACTTCCTTTTCTTAAAAGGATTATATGGTGTTGGAGGAAAACCATATTTGTTTGGACCAGCATTATGTTGTTTATGATTGAGTTTCTGTTTACTCTCATCTGTTGTAGACCTTTAGTTATTCCAAAAACAAGGCCAAGGGATGCTGCTTCTGGGTCTAATACAAATGGTGTCCTGCAACGGAGTTGATGCTGGGTTCCTTTGAACTTGTAGATGTGATGGAAGTGAAGTTTGAATACTGCAGTGCTAAACAAATCTTCTAGGTAAAGCACCTAACTATTACATATTCAATTCTTTAAATTCTTTTATCATCTTTATAGATTGTACCATTGTTGGATGTATACAGGTGTAATATGTTAGAAAGACATTTAAAATTTACAACTTACCAACTGGGAAGTTCTCCATTTTTAGTTGGGCTGCTAGTTGACCGTGTAATTAGGAATGTTTGGCAATAAAGGAAAACCTGCAACGTAGTGTTCTATTTACTATCTAGATCCTCAGAAAGTGTTATGATATCTAAATTGCACCTTCATTTTCATTTAGAGAGAGAGACTCTTCCAATAATCGGAAAATTTGATAAATATGGACATCTGTGAACATTGCTTCCCTTGGATATTCATGCATACTTACTGATTCAAGCTGGTAAATTTTGGAAAAAGAACTGGTCTTTATACAGTGTTAGAGGTATCCCACTTCCTGCTAGGGAAGGTGTCATCAACAGAACTTAGCATGCTAATGTGAGATTTTGGTCTCATCAATAGTTTTGTCTGCACTCAGCACATTGATTGACCTGTTGCTTTGGGACCATAAGTTTTCTTAGCTATTGGATCATGCACTATTGGATCATGCACGTAGCTGTCATGTTCTTGGTCTAGACTGGCTTATAATTCCAGTGTTTTGGAACTTCTAACTCTGGAATTTGAAGTCCTTCACTGTTTTGAATTGATTTATAGCCCTACCTCAAAGTAATAAAAGAAGCTAGCATTTCTTTTGCTTACTATTCCAGCCAACGCTTTAATTTAGGCAGACAACTGTGTATAACTTTTACCACAAATTGGTTATTTGCCATTATGCTTACTTCCCTTTTCATCTTCTGGCATAAGAGCAGATGTTTTAAAAGCCTACACCTCCCCCCAAAAGAAAACAATTATCTTTTAGCTGGTCTTCCTTCTCTACTTTATATTTGTTTTTAAAGTACATGATTAGGCCTCACATGTGATGATGGATTTAAAAAATGGTGATCAGAGCCATTACTAAATAGTACCGTGACTTTTAGTTAAAGGTTATATGTGTGTGTATACTCATCTGTGAGGCCAATGTATATCAACATTTAAAAATTCATTTTCGAACAGATTCACACACAATCAGCTGTTGCTATGATTTTATTTGATCTCAGTGGTTCAATTCAAGTAGTTGCTGCAACTTCTGTTGTTTCCTCTTCTTCCTTTCTGCTTTGTGTGGCTGCAGGTTAAATGAAAAGTCAAACATCTGATCAAGTAAAACTTGATTCCTGTTCTTACTTAAAATTCAGTTCCATGCAAAGCTAACTGTATTTATCGATCCTCACTATCGTTATGTGGAAACTCTAATGTTAAATAGGGTTTGGACAAGCAATGTAAATATTTTACTTAGGCTGTGGTCTTCGTGCAACCCAAATGGATATCTGAATCAAAACTCCTTACTTATAAAGGCCTGTCATGTGCCTCATCTCTTATTTCTGGTTATCAATCTTGTGTTTTTTCTTCTTCTCTAAAGGACGGGAAGAAAGGCAAAGGAGGGGTAGGGAGGTTTAAAATTTAGATTGAGAGAACTGCCCTTTAGATTTATGGTCATTGGAATGAATTTTGTGATTGACAATTTTGAACGAAAGAGGAGAGTTTTTAACCTTACTTAAAACCTCCCATTGCCCATTGGTCACAAATAGTGATTAGGGAAGAGCCAAAATTAATCAATTTTGGCACCATGGTGCTATATATTTTACACGCTATTATGGACATATGACTTATTGCAGAGGCTGGTCAAGGCAGCGTTTAGAAATAGTAGGGTGATCGGTATTGGTCCTTATAATATGAGCTTATAGTTATTGGAGAAGAAATACTTGCAGGATGTTCTTAGTTAGTTCATCTTCTGATGACTTTCAAAGTTCAGTCCAACCATCTGCCGCATTTGTTTTCTGGAGATAAGAGCTTCTCCAGAGGCAAAGGAAATCATTGCATAGCTGGTCTTCAACGAATGAAATGTGTAGCACCCGAGTAGACAGCAGAATCCTGAAACAATTCAACAGCAGTATTGAATCCCATCAGTGCACTACAGCTTGAGGCCTTGAAGAAAGATGAACAGATAATAAGTGCGTGCAATTTGTGAAAGAATAATATCTGAAAAACTGAAGTGAACAAGAGAATCATGTGGAGCTTCAAGCTTGAAAGCAGCATTCCAGTTGAATTGGTGTACTATATTTACCGATCATGAATCATCATGTTATTAATTTCTATTAGCGAATAGATTGCAGAGATGGACACACGCAGGTAATATATAATTCGTTCGTTGTCCATTTGCAAGCTAGGTTTCTGGTGTCTTTTGCAATCCTGAAATGTGTATATTTTCCCACAATGCTTTAAGGCTGTGTTTGGTTACCGTCCTCGGACGTGAGGACGGATGACAAGGACATAAATGTTCTGTCCGAAAAGGTGTTTGCTTACCGTCTACAAAAAAGTTTGGACAGTCTTCAATGGACAAGGACAAAATTTTATGTCCAATCCTAAACTATGGTACAGAAGACATTGTTCTTTGGACAGGAAGTTGAAATGGCCAAAATGCCCTCATTTATTTCCTCAAGCCGAACCCGCCTCTCCTTCGGAGTGAGTAGAAACGCAGTACTGAAACAACCCTCTTATCTCCATGTCTCCTTCTTGACTTTGTTGCATCTCCGTCGTGAAAGGTTTGTTCTTCTCCCCTTCGCACGTCCGAACGTTGCGACCGGTGCTAATATTTCTGTTTGTCTTCTTCCACCAGACCGTCTTCGTGAAACGTCCAGTCTCCCCCGAAGCAACCATTACCATTTCGCTTTTCTGGGTAAGTCTTTTCTTCCATGGGTATTTGTTTTTGATGTTAGCTTCGCGAGATTCAGTTGATGAGAATGTGAGCAAAAGGTAAGTGAGATAGATTGAGAGAGAAACTACGCTTCTCGTGCCTTACTTTTTTAGTTTTGGTGTTTTGATGTTTATGGATGTGATTAAGAGCTAATGGTGAGCGTTATGTGAGCTGAGTGGAAAAGGCTAGGTTTTTGTGGCTTTGCTTTTTGATGGTGAGCTGGGTTTTGGTGTGTCGTTGTTCGGATCTGAGGAGGCTGAGGGGTGAAGTGTAGTTGTGTGGGTGTGGGTGTGTGTTTGTGGTGATAATGAAGAGGAAAGTTGGGGCCTGTTTTATTGTGTGTTTGATCCTGGTGCTGCATCCATTATGGCTAGTGTTGGGAAACATGGAAGGTTTGTGTTCTACTGCTATCTTTGGTTACAAAGTTAAGAGCTTGAGCTTGGTTTGTACGTTCTTTTTTGTTCTTCTTCTTCTTCTGTTAATTGGCAAAAGTGGGGTTTTTGTTATTCTTTGAAGTGATTGTTTGGCGTTGCTGTCAGCTGAGTGTTTGTTACTCTATAAAATTGGTCTTGTGTTAGATTGGTATCTTGGATTTATTGAATTGTTCAACATCAATCACCCACATTACTATTACAGGGTGTGGTTCTTGCATTAGATCTACATCAATCTTGGATTTGGAAAGTTGATATTTGGGGCTTTCATCTGAAAGTGGTAAGTGCTTCTTCTTCTTTACATTGATATTGAAATATCACTTCTGTTTGTTGTGTATACAAAGCTGTGAATGTTGACAGTTAAGCATTTGCATTTTGTATGAATAATAATACATTGCTTCAGTCTGAAATGGTCCTGTTTGTGACCATTTCAGACTGAAAAAATTAGGCATTTCAGTTCATCAGGATTTGTTGCCATGTTTAGGCTGAAGAGCAAACATTTAGATCTGACAATAAGATGAATACCATATCACATCGTGCCATGTCATTATCACCCAAACAAGTTAAACCGACCTGTTGTTATTTTAATTTCCTTACGCTGCATACCATATTTTTGCTTTAGCAGCAAAGTTAAGAGATAATTATCAACTTTCCTGATGAAATAATTCTGTACTGAAATTTAGCATCACCATGTCTAAGTGTTCTGCTTAGGTATACTGAAAGTTGATAATTATCTCTTTACTGTGCTGCTGAAATAATTCTGATGAAATAATTCTGATTAAATTTAGCATCACCATGTCTAACTTTCCTGATGAAATAATTCTGTACTGAAGAGCAAACATAGATCTGACAATAAGATCAATGGTGTAAAATTGTTGAAGTTTCCTCTTATTGTTGTGAGTCTCGATACTTGAGTTTTGATAGTTAGTCTAAATTCAATCATTTAAGTTGTTGAAGGGTCATACTTCATAATTGAACAATAAGATTCCATCAAGTGGTGCTGCAATATTGTATTGCTTTGTTATTGCCAATACATAATTCAATCCTTCTTGCTTCATAATTGAACAATAAGATTCAATCAAAGTTACAGTTTCCATCAAGTGGTGCTGCAATTATGTATTGCTTTGTTATTGTCAATACATAATTCAATCCTTCTTGTTATTGTTGGTTGCACTTTACCTAAGTACATTGTGTTCATGATTTCCGCAATAGTCAAATACTGTTTCCTTTAGTGAATCTCAAGTGCACAACATAATTGTTGATTAAATGACTCCTTTTCAATTCAAACTCTGTGACCATTGTTGTTACCCTGTTTAACAAATCTCTTGCTGAATCTAGTGAACAATGGCTTATGTTTGAACTGCTGATATATTTGCAATGGCACAGGCGACATCTTCTTAAGTGTAATCAAGGCTTCTTGGGCAAGCACTTTGAAAAACTTATTCAATGTGATCACCGGCTCAACTTTCTCAGTAAACAGCCAGAACTTTTGTTAGAAACGCCTTATTTTGAACCTAAAGTTTCTACGTTCGAGGGATTGAATGAATTGAGCAAAGGGCTTGACATAAAGGCTGATGATGGTCCTAAAGTCCTTGCAGTGGAGAATGTAGCATCACCATCTGCAGACCTCTCATCTTCTTTGAAAAATGAATGCCGCGATTTTGTGGGTGGGCCTCTTGAAAAGTTTTCCAAGGAAACTCACTCATCTGACTCAGGTAAAAGTCACTTGATGTCTTGTAATTTCGTTGCAGAACTCCTGATATGTTTTATTATATTGTTTCTAAATAATTTCTTGTGTAGGGTTTCATCTAATTATTGCTTACTATTAGCTAGTATTTGAAGTTTACACATTACTTACGGCTCTATGAAAACTAACTTGTTCGACAACTGTAGCAATGGACACGGACACAACTGAAGATATCAGGAGCAGCATAACAGAGGAGAAGGGAATGTTGAGTCAGTTGGATCAAATTAAAGTGCCTGGACGTCGGCAGTCCATTTCACTAAGTGACCTGGTGAACCACATAGGACACTGCATTTCAGAGCAGATGACATCCGATAGTTCTATTCCTTCTGTCAACGGTCAAGTCAGCGGTGACATTCTGGAGGGAATTACCCAGTACTTGCTCGGTGATTCTCAGTTTACATCTGCAGTCACAGACGAGCAGTCCCTCATGTCAAGGGTCAATTCTCTTTGCTGCCTACTGCAGAAAGATTCCGGATCGGCAATAGGCTTGCAGGGTAAGAGCAACTGGGTGCTTGATGTCAACCATGAGGGAAGTATAGATACAAGTGGATCAATGTACTTGAGAAAAACTTCAGAGAGTTCTCACCCCTACGAGGAAAACGTTTCTTGTTTCAAGGAAGCACCGAATATGTCAAGGAAAGACTCTGTTGGAGAGCTGATTTTCTATCTTCCAAGGATTGCATCGCTTCCCCAATTTTTGCATACTATAGGTGAAGCCTCTAGTAGTGAAGCCAGATAGTATATTGAGTTTGCAAGATACATATTTTTGGTTTTCCGCCTTCACAACTTGTATAGTAGGAGGATAGCGATTAGTGTTTTCCATAGGAGTGGCATGTGTAGTGCTATTAGTTGAAGCTTTCTGTAATTTTCATGATGTACATAAAATAGGGTTTGGTGTGTAAACTTTGTTTCAATGCAATACCAAATTAGTAAACAACAGTAGGAAATTATCTATAGGAAAAACTCAAGAATTAAGTTTTTATGGTATTATGTTGAAATTTTTCGAATTTTATTTATTTATAGATAATAATTTAAGATGGATTAACTTTTAGTATCAACCATTCATTTTTATTCTTTTCACCCAGCAATTTATCGCAAAATTCAAGGATCTTACCATTATTCCAACGTAATGCTGCCAGTTTTACCTGGTAAATGATCAAACTCGCGCTATAGCATCGAGCTCAGCAACCACCTAAAGTCATTGATGAATTAGCATTAGCAAGATATGAACTGGGATAGGAAGAACAGGAGCTAGTTCCATTCATACTTATTCTCTAAATGCTCGCCACCCAAGAAGGATAACTTGCAAACAAATTACAAGAACCTACATAGCCGTAGAAACAGATTGCAAATAAAGAAATAGCTTCAATGTGTATAACTTTTATACAATACCTGAGCACAAACAGAACCAACCATATACTCAAGGTACTACAGCAACTAATAAGAACACAAGTGCCACGACTGCTTTACAACCTTTTTCTTTTTTGTACTCTCATGCAAAAGAATGACAAACATAACGAGGACCATTCAAGGTTCGTCAGGGTTTTCATCCCCTAAGTCTTCATCTCCCATGCGTTCATTTTCATTTTCATCGAGCATGTTCATTAGCATAGATATCTGATCCTGTAACACAGCGTTCTCTCGTTCCACATTAGCACGCTTGCTTTTCTCTTGCAGAAGCTGGAGTTGCAAATGTTCCAGGCACCGCGCATCCTCTTCGAGCTGTTCGTTAAGGCCATCAATCTCACGGTCCTGCAGAAAATAATGTAATGATGAGAAACTGTGCACGTGGCTCTAATGCCATAGATAAGCTAAATATGAACCTTTCTGTTCATTTCCTGTACTGCAATTCTCCTCATGCTCTCCACAACATCTACATTGACAAGTTTTCGTTTCTTTCCAATCAGCCAGCCCTTGGGATAACTTGCGGCATCAAAATCTGGTGGGGGAAGAAGGGACTCAGCTGATGGTCCCCGGCCATTTATAGTTGTTACAGGATCTAATGGTTCAAAGAGAGCTTTTCGGCGCTCTGAAAGTTCTGAAACTGCATTTACCTCGTGCATTTTCTCATCATTCACAGGTTCTTCCAGATTGCCAGGAGTTTCATTTGTAGTGTCTTCTGTCTTAATGCCTAAATTCCTCCCGCTGGCTGTTGCAAAGAAGTCAACTTTCTACTTCTAAAGTAATACTTGAGACATGACCTACTCTGTATACACTCAAACGACATACTATGCATATACCGCACGACATACCCTTGAAAATCTTGACTGGAATGCAAATATATACAATCACTGTGCCATTTTTAGAGAATGAATGAGTCATTAAAACTTTGATTCCTTATCTTTTGATGCACTACAGATATTGAAAAGGAGCGAGTAGACTCTCACTGTATCAGGCAATTACAAGGCATACTTAGATTTCCCATCATAATGAAGATTTTGTAGTTTTGAATTTTAAACTTCAAATAGAATACACGTCAATTTGATTTTTGAATATCAGATAAAATTTTGTATATGAACTTAGGAGATAAGAAGGAATCAATTACTCCCTTAGAATCACTTTTATGTAACACGGATAATGTATTAATATGCATGAAGAGAAACTGTGAACAAGGAGTAATTTCTAAGAATCAACACCCTAATACAGTAACTTAAATCCTTAGGTTTAAGAAAAGGATTGGGATTATGTGAGGAAAAAAGAAAAATTGAAACTGCATTGCATGCTGTCCTATATACCACACAAAATCGGCAATTTCTAATCTAGATTGTTGGCTCTCCTTACGTCGTAAAGTGTAGTCATGATTCATGAGCAATTTTAAGGAACGGGCAAGATTTTTGGGTGGGCAAATAATCAGAGCTTTAAGGATTGTACATTTCCAGACTTGTTTTCAGCTGTACGTAACACACATGCAGTGTAGAATATGAGGAATCTTGGATTTCTTCAGAAAATTTCAATACATTCATCCATAGGACCTAGAGCAGCATATAAGGGACATAAAAAAGCTAATAATGAGATGGAAGGGTCGGAACCTGTCTCCTGACTTTTGGTAGCAGGGACTAGAAACGGAGAAGAAATCTTCTGTTCCACTTACTCTATTCCAATCAGCCTCCAATACGAAGTCTTTTTATGTAGGCAAAAACAGGGTTGAAATAGAGTAATTGGAACAAAATATCTGAACCCTAGAAACGAACTCCTCCTGGTACTTCAGTCTCTTGTCAGGCAGGGGTTATCATATTCAGCTCTTGTCAGGCAGGGGTTATCATATTCAGCTACTAAACCTATAACTTGGATCTCTGTATATTTATTGGATATTCTTTGTTCTGTTAGTCTAGGGCCTTTGCTTGAAGGTTTTGTAATTGCCAACAAATGGTGGCTCCTTTGAGGGCTTTTTAATTCATTTCCAATAAATTTATAATTTCAATTTCACTAATTAGTTCCCAAATATTGTAAAACGTAGTTTGGAGTTTTTTTTTTTAAAATTGGAAAGAAGAAGAAGAAAATTCTTAGTAGTCACTAGTCTTCTCTACCCTTGATATTAGGCATGAGTTTCACCTACTAACAATTGGTTGGTCTTCTTGTAACTATGGTCATACCAGCCTAGAAAAACTTGCCCTTTCCCCAAAACTCTAAACTAAAACTAACAATCAAATTGAAATAGAAGGTATTAAATAATGATTCTTTCGCTTCCAAGGCAACATTTGGCAATAAAATAACTACGAAACAGAGAAAGGACTTAAGAAAATAAGGTGACATTTGGACGTATTTTCCTAGAACGAAAGATGTATCAAACTGACACTATGTGTGATGACTTTGAGACATAAATTAAGACTAGAAAATTTAAAAAAATTGGAAGCATATTTGGTGACAGCACGTTACAATCACAGATTAGAGGGTTGAAGGAACTGAAAAGGGATACCCTTCAGATAAACGTCAAAATAAAATTCCAATAAAAGAAAAAGAAAAAGCATAAAAGTAATAATGCGGAACAGTACTCGTTGACAAGTAAACTGAACCCAACTTGATTAGCGTAGCAGGAAAGCAAAGCAACCTTTGCTCATTTCAGATTGGATTAATCAGTTGAATCTAGAATTGCTTCCCATGCTCGCATGAACAAATCATGTTAGTTTCAAAGGAATGAGTTTGGGACTTTTGAGTGAAATGTTTCAAACGGCATGCAAATAACTAACCGACATCGAATTCCAGGATATGGAATTTTATCTACCAGGCGAATTCAGCATTTGATTGTCTACTTTCTCTTTGTTTTCCTTATTTTCTCACAACAGCTTAACAAAACAGAAAGCAAAATGAAAGAACTAGTGGGTGCTACCTGATCTTTTGCGAGATCTCCAAAAGATCCTAGGAGAAGACACAGGAGAGAACCCCTCCAAAGCTGCATCAGCTCTCTTATCATCCTTATTACTCTCAGTCCCCATTGAACAAGAAGAGAAGAAACTCAACAATCCAACAGCCACATCAACAAAGCTCTCTCCTTCTCCAGGGAGAGATGGGTAGTTGTGTGTGCTGTTATTGAGTTAAGAGAAGGCGTTGGGAGTTGCAACTTTTCTCTTCTTGTACATACAAAACAAAATTAACAAGAAAAGAACAAGGGGGTTGAAGAGGAAGAAATAAAGAAAGAAAGAAAAAAGCTGGTGAGAATCGTCTCTTATTGTCGTTAAGGTTAAGGATGATGTTGATGTTGCTGGGCTTGAGATTAGTGACGACATCATCAAGAGTTTCAACGGCTGGGATTTGGCTTTTAGGTGGGGATAGATTCTAAGATTTTAAGGACAATAGTTGTCTATGTGGGACCCATTTACCTTGTTTTGTGTGCTCAACTAATTCTTTATGTTTACTTCTGGCCCACATGATTGTTCTCACTTTGATTACATTGTATTTGTGACAGAGCAGCTAAGTCGAGTCCATTATACGGTTGGAAAAGTTTGCAAGCAAAATGGATTTTTTTAAAAACAAATAATGTCTTTTTATATTGAAGTGATTATTTTAAGATAATATTTAAACGGTTGAAATAAAGTTAAAATCTAGTTTTTAAAATGTTATTAAGTCTTTTGATTTTGAATTCTAAACGGTAATCAATTTTTAAACATTTATTGAATTAAATCTATCATTCAATTTTACATTATTAATTTATAAGATATAATTAAAATACATATTTTTAATATAATTTTTAAACATATTTTAAAATAACAATAATTGTGAAATTTTTTATAAAAATATGGTATATTTCACCTCCAAACACCTAAAATGAATCTAAATTTAAGAGATGATATCTTTTTTAGGTCCTTTAATTTTTTAATAGTTAATCGTTAATTTATTAAGGGGGCGATTAGTTTACATGAGAGAATAGTAATAGGAATGAGAATAAAAATATTGAAGAATGTGAATGAATATAATCATTATAATTATAATAGTTGGATAAGATGAATGAATGATTACCTTTAACATTAATAATGCTTGGTTTGTTAAAAATATTGAAACATATAAATTTCTTTTACATCAAATTTTAATATATTTTAATTAATCATAGTTAATTGTTAAAAAAGAGAACTTGCACATATGGTTGGGTTTGTCCAAATCTACAAATTCAAGTAGTTGCAACATATATAGACAATAATTGAGATATCCATATAGAAAAGCATTTTTGATGTCAAGTTGGCAGATGTCCTAATTATGTGCAAGAGTAGCACATAAGATGAGATGAATTGTAGCTTGCTTAATAATTGGGGAAAAATGTTTCAATAAAGTCCAAGCCTAAAGTTTGATTAAACCCCTATGCCACTAATCTTGTCTTTAGGCACTCAATTGAGCCATCTGATTGTATCTTAGTTTTGAATACCCATTTAGTGCCCACTATATTCATATCGAGCAGTTGAGGGACTTAAGTCTCATGTATCATTATGTTTGAGGACATATATTTCCTCCTTCATGGTAGTAAACCAACCATGATATTTCATGGCCGATTTAACTATTTTTGGTATAATGGGTATTTTCATATAAAAAAGGTGTTCTATTGGGAATAGTACTTTAGGTTTGGTTTAATAATACTAGCTTGTGATTTAATGATCATTGGATGACTAGATGTAGTTATAACAATCATTGGAGAATTATTGTGATGGACTTGGGTATCAGATGAATCATCCATAGAGTTTGTAATCTCTATAGTTGTTGTTGGAAATCTGATGTCTTTAGTAGTGGATTCTAACTGCTCCTGTTTGATAAGAGGATTTTGATATAAGGCATCATTGGACTCTAAAATGTCTGAGTTAATGGGAAAGTGCAAAATAGTTATACCTGTATCTTTAATTTGGGTTAAGGATGAGGACTATTTTGCTTCATCAGTAGCATCTACTGCACATCAATAACCATATGCTTAAAG
The DNA here is from genome assembly GCA_024678245.1 of Erythroxylum densum. Lineage (NCBI taxonomy): Eukaryota > Viridiplantae > Streptophyta > Magnoliopsida > Malpighiales > Erythroxylaceae > Erythroxylum > Erythroxylum densum. The sequence continues at coordinate 15,399,404 of JANPWT010000001.1, forward strand.
GTAGTATGTAGCATAGTTGGAATGTCATGAGGATTAGAATTAGCAATTGGCAAGATGTTAGAGTCTTCCATTAGGAACCCTGCAGTAGTGGGTGGTTTATCATTTAGGAATGAAAACCAATTAGTAAAAGATGTTATCACTTTATTATAAGTAAGAGGAGAAAATAAACTTGCAAGATTTTGAAAAGGAAAACTAGAATATCAAAGATAACATGGCGTGATATAAAAACATATCCAATTGGAGGATAGTAGCATATGACTTTGGCTATATCCCAAAAAGATGCATGGTAGTAGATCAAATTTAGTCTTTACATAATCACAAAGATAATGAAAACAGTGATACCCAAAGAGTTGTATATAGCCATAATCTGGTTGTTTACCCAAAAAATAATTCAAAAGAACTTCTCTAATGAGAAACCTGAGATGACAACCTATTGATTAACTAAAATGTTGTACTAAATCCTTGGTCCCAAAACATCTTAAGTATACTATCATGAAACATTATTATGAGGCTAAGCTTAGTCACATTTTTATGTTTTCTTTCAACTAACCCATTTTGCTCAGGTGTATGAAGTCATGAAAAATGATGAACGATGTCATGTTGTAGCAAATAATTTTGAAATTTTCCATCAATGTATTTACGGAACTCAAAGAGGAAATTACAAAATTTTGACTTCTTTTCTAATGTGTTAAACCAACATGTAATCATCGATAAAGATGACATAATATCTAAAACCTTCGTTAAATAGGATAGGAGCAAGTCCCCATAAATCATAATGTATAACAACCAATAACTCAGTCAAACTTTTATTAGATGATAAAAGGGTAGACGATAAGCTTTAGAAATTTGATAACTACAACATATGATTGTTGTTTTATTTATATTACAACTAATAATAGAACTTTGAACTTTTAAAAAAGTTACCATGTTCATGTGTGAATGACCAAGTTGTTGATGTCATGTTGTATCATCTGTTATTCAAAATATGGTAAAAAAGAAATCTTCATTCTTATCTAGTGCCAAGGCATATAAGCCTGCCAAGGTATATAATCCACCACTCTTACTACCTATTGCTAGCATTTGTCAATTGACCCTGCTCTTTATTACAAAATGATTAGCTGCAAATTTGATTTTTATATAGATATTCATAGGTCATTTTACTTGTAGACAACATGTTCTTCTTAATTTCACAATTAGTGAAGTGTGTAACAAGAGCCTTCGTTAAGTACTCAGGATCAAACATGAAAGAGAATAAATGGAGAAAACATGAAAAATACCTAATTTTGTGTCCATTACTTTCAACAAGCTTTTCAAAGTCGAATCAAACTCATTTTCTCTATGGCCTTCATGAAAGTTAATCGTTAATGTCTTTTTGCAACTTTCTTAACACATGAACCACTTGAAGGGTTAGAGAATCTGAACATTAACGATTTGCTTAAGTAGCTACAGGAGAGTTAACTTTATTTATGCAGCTTTCATATTGGGCTTCCTCATCATAGGTCCAATGCAGGTTTGACCTACACTTACTAAGGCCCATTTTTTTCATCGAACAGGAGCTCATTAACTCCGATCCTTTATTAGGTTATTTTATTAGCTTTATCCGGATCAAACTTTATTTGCTTAATTGTAAATTTATTAAAAATGTTAAAATTTTAATTAATTATTGTCCATCCTTGAGAAAAATTTCTAACAACCAAAACTTGATTCAGTTGTAGTTTATTATTTTGAAAGTTTATAGTTCCATTCCCAATGTGCATAATATACAATACATTCTCGTGCCCAAAAAGTATTTTATCATAACCATGATACAGAGAAATAGAATGAAGCTGACCACCATTTATTGTCATGTAAGGAGTTACACCTGTATCAAGAAACCAAGTATTGTCTTGACTTTCCACGAGACTCATAACCACTAAGGCTTTAGCTGCCTCCTAAGGCTGATAAGAGTGATTAAATCAATGCAAGTAGTTCTTTGCATTGTGTCTGAGCTTTTTATAGATTTGACAATGAATATTGTTATCTTTAGCTTAGGGGGAAGAAGGAGAATTTGTATAGTGAGGATAAGCACCTAGTAGACCGTTAAAGTGATTATTTTGAAAGTCAATCTGAGTAAAACCATGACCTTCAGAACTAAAGTTCTTATTATTCTGATTTTGATTGTTTTATTTATGAAAAATTTTACCCCTACTCTGTCCTTACAACCGTTGACTCAAAGGTCATATTTTTGTTTATGAGTTATGTCCCACAAGAGTTGTACATACCTATCATAGTTTCATGGCCTTGTAATAGTGGAACAATTTTAGAGTATGATGAAATTGGGGGTTTAAGATTACAAATGACTTATACCAAGCCCTAATCCTCATAGAAAAGTGAACAACTTTTGTTGATAATTAACTGGTTTACCTGTAGTAGCTAGATCATCACAAATACTTTCGAAATTTTGGATGTATTCAACCTTACCTAAAGCATCATTTGAATAAAAATGGAACTTCTAAAGTAAAAACAATTGTCTCTCTTGAGATTCTTAAGCACATTCATTTTTTAGATCCTTCCACACATCAATGGATGTTTTCGAGCAACAACACTAAGAATGTCAACTAACAATGTACTAGTGATCCATCCCTGTAGTTGATAAATGTTAAACAAACTATATTTTTAATGCTATGTTTAATACAGTTTGCTTGTTTATTTGAGATTTCTTATTTTTTATGGTACTTATTCTATTACTATTGTATTTTTAGTTCTTATTTACCTTCATGGATAAAAGGAGAAGAATTAGAGCAAAATTGGGACAAAAATAAAATAATTGAAGTTATTTTGGTGGTTGCCATATAAGTCTACATGGCCATGTGAGTGCCCACGTAAGTCTACACAATAGTATGGCTGCCCGTGTAGCTCTTAAGGACTATGTTTCTTTGTAATTATTAATGATTGAAGCAAGAATGAGGGACACGATTGTATATACATTCGGCCATGTAAGTGACCATGTCTACTCCATAAACCATAAATTCAAGCTATAAATGGATAAAACAAAGAGAAAACAAGAGGAGGTGAAACTAGGGTTTGTAAGAGGCTCAAGAAAGCTAAGGAAAAGATTTAATGACAACTAGAATGATAGAGAGAAAGAAGAACAAGAAAGGAAACATATTTGTGTGGATTTTCATCAATCTAAAGTAGATTTGATAAAGATTAAAAGGGATTTCATCATGGTTCTTTTAGTTTTCTGCTTTAGTCTTGATATTATGATTATAAGGTAAACTTTTTATAGTACTTAGATTAGATGAACCATGGGACAATATTTGTAGTGATTTTATTTTAACTTAAATCATTCTTTAGTTTCACTATAACATCTCATTCATATACTAAGGTTAGAACCCTATATTTCTGTAATTGAAAAAATAGTAATGACAGATTAGGAAAATGCATTTGTCATGCTCATGCATAATGTAGCATACACGCACGTGACTGTGAATTTTTGCACACATTAAAATGATTGTACCTTCATTTATTAACATTTCGGGTATAATTGATTTGTTAATATGATATTATTGATAATTGTGATTTATTTACATTAAAATTTGAATTGGAGCATATAAATTGTTGATTTAGAATTTTAGGAGAATTCTACGAAAAATTTCTGAAATTGTTGGATATTATTGTACTAGAAAAAATGCCACTTGGCAAGTAAATTGATAAATGGAAAATAGAAATGAGTTTAATGATATTGAAGAAAATTTGGGGAGGACTTTAGAAATTGTGGGTTATTGATATTGTAAATTTAGAGATAATTGGAATAAAAAGATGGGAGTTATAAGACTCGTTCAATAAGAACTAGTTAGTTGGGAAAATAGCTAAGGACTATAGAAATTGGACAAGTGTCCAAGTCTAAAGTCACATTTTTCTTAGTTTTGAAAGATTAAGTGCAGTACTCTTGTTTTTATCTTCTTCATAGCTTTCTTCTTCACATTTCTTCATTTATACAGAGTTTTTCATCAAATCTCCATCATGTTAAATATTTTTTTCTTCTACTTTTTCCTACTCCCAACTTCGACTTTCTTTCTTTTTTCTCAAGAAAAACCGAAACTTGTTAACCTCTACAACAGTGTACGTTGGTATATGAGACTTAGGGTTTCTGGAGATTTTGAAGATGTTAGAGCTTTAAACAAGTAAGCTTGTTATGGTTCTTTATTTCTGTACAAGATGAAGCACGCATCACATTAGCTCACTGTTAGGAAATAGTGATATAAATATTTGCTCAAAAGTGAGTGAGGAAATTTTGAGTATGTTGTATGTGCTGTTCTGTAAATTTGATGATCAATATATTATAAGATGTGATTGAAATGATTTTTGAGTTAGAAAAATCATTGAA
>JANPWT010000001.1:15467030-15485415 GCA_024678245.1 Erythroxylum densum
TGTAGGGGACTGATAGACTGGTCTATATTTTGGGATTGATGTTGTTATTGAAAATGATGAATTATGGTTTTAAATTTTAGTGAATTTCATTATGCGGTTTATTTATGTTGATGCCATGCGAGTGTTTAGTGATCGTTTGCGATCGTAGCACTTCCAAACTGTAGGATATGCGTCGAAACGACCCACGGGCGTCCCGGTGTGTACCCTACGGCCAGGGGGCGCTACATAGAGTGATAGAAGGAGAGAAGGAAAAGAATAGTGAGGATGATCATCCTTCTAAGGAACTACAAAATCCATTCCAAAAACCTTACACTCCACCAATACCTTTTCCTCATAGAATGGCCAAAGTGAAGTTAGATGCTCAATTTGGGAAATTCTTAGAAGTTCTCAAAAAGCTTACATCAACATTCCTTTCACAGATGTACTTTCTCAAATGCCTTCTTATGTTAAGTTTTAAAAAGAAATTTTGTCAAATAAAAAAAGTTAAAAAAGCATGAAACTGTTTCCTTGACTGTTGAATGTAGTGCTAAATTCAAAACAAGCTTCCTCTGAAACTCAAAGATTCTGGTAGTTTTTCAATCCCTTGCCAAATTGGTAAAGTTGCAATTGAAAATTTTGTTGTGTCTAGTTTCTATTGCTTTTAATTGCCTTCATATCTTGATTTTGGTTACAAATCCTTGTGTTTTGATCCAAATGTGAGATAAATTGAGTGGATATGGTGTGAATATTGCATGGATGTTAACAAATTATTGTGTGAATTTTTCATAAAGGTTGAAGGGAGAGTCACATAAATTTTGCATGAAAAGAGAAATAATATATATATATAAATAAAAAGAAAAGTGGTGACAAGTGTCACCATTGTGACTAACATTAAAATGTGAGTCACAGTGGTGATGTGTTAGTCACGGTGGTGACTTAACTTGTCACCCCTATGACCCATTGTTTCCTTTAATTCATCAACTTATCAAGTGTCATGTGTAAGGGTGTCGAATTGAAAACCTAGAGTCATACTACAAATAGAAAGGGAATAGAGGGTGGTAGCTAATCAATTAGTCATTCACTCTACAAACACCTTCATTTGGGAAGAGAAGAGACAGAGAGAAAGAAGGAAAGATGAGAAGAGAAACAAAGAGAGTCAGTGAAGAAAAGAGAAAGATAGCAGAGAGCTGGAATCAGAGCAAGTCTTCTACCATCTGTTGAGAACAAGTTAAAGTAGAAGGTAAGAGCTAATGAAGCTTGAGAGGGGCAAAAGACAACCACATCTCACTCACTCGATCCTTGTTTGCTTTCTCTTTTATTCATTTTTTGCATTGTTTCTTGTTGTTTACCGAACTTCCTACTTTTCTAGCTTAGCTAACTATTACTTTTTTTCTTTTTGTAGTTCATTTAGTTATTTACTTGGTTTGTTTCTTAAATACCTCACTTATACTAATGAAGATGGGATTGAAGTACTTGAAAATGATGAATCTTGTGATTTCCATGATAGGTTGATTTCCTTTTCTTGAGAATTAAGGTAGCTATTTTAGTTGACTATGTATGATTGAGTTATGGTTTTGTTGTCTTATTTATTGTTATGGATTCTGAGCTGAGTTGACGTAATAGCATGACCAAACTTTGCATCATTTTAGCATTAAATGAAGGATTGAGAGAAGAAGTTTAATATGGAACAAGAAACTATGGACGCTAAGGTTAAGAACTAGAAATATATTAACCTAAGTGGTAATTAGTAGTCAAGTTTCCATAATTAATTCAGATGATAACTTGTTGAATACAAAAGGTAGATTAGTTCATTATTTGAGTTGATTTAGAACCTAACTGCTAATTTTTTCAATCAATTTTCCTTAATTATGTATAGGAGATTAAATTAGAGAAATTAATTCTCAAGAGGCTTCCATTTCAATTAATCTATTCTTCTTTTCTTCCAGTTGATCCTGTTTACTTTTCAATCTATTTTCCGATTTTTAAAAGTCTTCACTTAAAAAATCGGGATAGAATGTTTAAGATTGCATCTACTTTTATTTTTTATTTTATTTAAGTTTAATTTAAGTGGATCAATTTCACTTCCATTAGAGACGACCCTGAGTAATCACTACAACTAACTCGTATACTTACGAGTAGGATAGCCTAGGTAATTTTAGAACTTATTTGGGCACAACAAAATTTTGACACCATTGTCAAGGAGGTGTTTAATGCTTGCACTTAATTTAATTTTGATTGTTTTGTCTCTTCATGTATACATTTTTGTTATGTAATTTCATTGAGTTGTTTTAGCAGTTTTGTAACTAATTTAGTGCTGTCTTTATTTGCTTATACAAGGAAGGAGATCTCAGGAGAGTGAACTCGCCCCTTTTATTGGTAACGTGCATCTAATAAGAGGAATTTAAAGGGACTTTGAAGACAATCTCGAGGAACCCAAGCTAGCAGATCAAGAGAAGGATGAAAGGCAACAAGGAATGAAAGCTAGACCAGTAATTGGTACTGCCACTTCGTGCATTCTCTTGGGAGAGGTAGCCAGAAACTATAAATTGAAGAGCATCCACTACAACATGCTACCATCTTTCTATGGGGCTCCCAATGAAGACCCTTTAAACTTCATTAGGAATTCTACACCAATCTTTAGATATTCCCTTTGGATAGTCTAAATGAAAATCAACTCTGGATGAGATGCTTCTGATACACACTGAAGGATCAGGCTAAAGCATGGTTGATAACCATTCCACCTGGTTCATTAACTATACGGAAAGAGGTGTACAACAAGTTCATGGGAAAGTTCTATTCACACTAGAAGACTTCTGAGTTGCGGACAAAGATAGCTACATGCACTCATATGGAGGGAGAGTCATTCCATATGGCATGGGAACACTTCAAACTTTTGCTAATCCAATGCCCACACCATCATTTTCCACTTCATATGCAATAACAATTCTTTTATGGTGGATTGACACAACAATTTTAGTATATGATGGATAATAGCTATGGGAGAGAAGAATACCAAAGAAACATACAATATCTTCAAAATTTTGGGTGCCAATTCTCAATAAAAGAGTGTTGGAGGGAGAAGAGTCAGTATTGGACCCCACTTTAGGAGCCCAACATTCGGAGTCATAAGATGTGAACAAACTCATTTCTTCTATTTCAGAACAGATTTTGGGAAAACACTAACTGGAATTTCAATTTGACTTCTTAAGAACATTTGTTTGCCATTGTCTTAAGTTTCTAATGACACCAAAACCATTCAATTTGGTTCCAAAATATGAAAGATATACCCCAAACATTTTCAAGCTGTTAGTAAACCAAAACTATACACTATACTCAACTTCAATCCAAAAATTAAAAGTCTAAAGACTGAATTAAAATTCAGTCTCTTTAGAGGATTTGTATCTCTATGACTCTAGTTTATTTAGAAATAAGAATCATCTCATTTGAAACTCTACATATCAAGATGTCATCAAAATACCAAAGTATGTTTAGTCAAAGTATCCAATTCATACTCTTCCAACCCATACCCTTACTTTGATTTGATCATGCAAGTCGTGATGGCGACCAACGTACACACGTGGCCACAATGTCGTCGCGATCACAACTTGCATGATCATCTGCAGAGCGTCGCGATCGCGAATGCTCCCTTCCTGCTTTTCTTCTTCCAACCTGTATTGGTAAAAAGAGCATAACTTTCACTAGAAATAGCATATTAAGGTTATTTAAAGACCGTTTTGAAGAGCACTTCTAGACCTACAACTTCCATGAAGACTACAAAAAGATATTTTCCTTCCAAAATGGTTAAAATTTAAAATCGATGCAGCTGTCCCAAATGTCCATCCTATGCAGCATCACAAACTTCTAATGATCATATCTCTTAACTCCGATATCCAAATATTTCATACTATATAGCATTGAAAATCTAGAAAGATAATCTACAACTCCCAAGAAGACAATTTTGTCTAATTCTGCCTAGATTAATCCAATTTTCCCCCTAAAGTCAAAACACAATTTCTATACCTATGAAAGACATGAAATAGGAAATTTACAACTACAAGATAAATAAGCACATACGCATTGGAAACTTCTTCAATTCTCCATTCATTTTTAAATCAAAATGAAGTTCATACATAGCTTTAATTACATATCAACATTACATCAAAGACTTAACACAAGATACAAAATACATTGGATGCTCAATGTTTGATATGCTTATAAAGCTAACCAAAAATGATTGAACTTAGTTACAAAAATCTCTAATTATCTTGGAGTTTTGGATGCCTTGCAAGGATTGCTAACCCTCTCATTCTGTACCTGAGGAGTGGAAAAATATTGGATTAAGCTACGACACTCAGTGGTTAATATATTTATAGCCATCTGTAATTACCACAAATTCAAGCATATGTATTTATGTATCTAGCAATTCAATCATTTACCAATTTAGCGCAAAACACATAATTAAGCAGTTAATACATAACATATAACATAGACTTTAACCATTAAGAAAATCATTCAAATGCATCATACTTAACAATTCAAAGATGCAATGCACAACCAAATAGTTCGAAGGGTCACATGGGTATGAAATGGAGAAACCAAAGTTTTCATCATGAATAAAATGAGTCCATTTTCGGAGCTCATACGCCACAAGTGGGCAGCCAGGAGAAGGCTCTTGTTTATGTGCAAGTGACGAACGAAATGGTTCATCTCTTGCCCAAACAAAAGCACATATTCATTTTATCACATGCTCATACTTTCATGCTTTTTCCTTCTTTTCATTTAATTCAAAATATTATAACCTCTTTCAGGGTATAACATAATCACAATACATCATGCATTTTCCATCAAATCACAACAATTCAATTTCAAGCAATCAACATTCACACACATAAGCAAGAATTTACATAATCACATAATAGCTATAAATAATTACCCACCTAATTAGCTTGCAAAATTCAAGTCAAGCTTGCCTTTCCTCTTACTCTTGGATTGGGTTCTCTTGGTTTCCTAAAATAACCAAGGTTTCATTCAAATCAATGTTCTAATAAAATTCATAAAATTTAATAATCACAATAAATCAATAAATACAAATTAAGCTCAAGCCTAACCTACCCATAGTTCATCTAAGCTAGTTAAACCAAACCCTAATTCCAAAACCCACTAAAATCAAAATGGGTCTCGTCTTCTTTCAACACAACCCATTATCTACTTCTTTCTCTATCTAAGCAAGAAAGAAGGATAAACTTACCTTAGACAAGCTTGATTCTTTCTCTTTCTACGTTTTCTTTTTCTTCCCTAGCTTCTCTCATGACTGTCTTCTCTTCTTTCTTTCTTCCTTATGTTTTTCTCCTATCTTCTTTTCTTCTCACGATTTCTTCTCTCCTTCTTTCTTATTCTTCTAATTCCAACCCTTTTTGTTTTGTCTTTCTTCCCATTTTGACCCTCATTAAACTAGGCTTTCCATATTTACCCTTCTTTTTTTAACATAAGCCCACTAAGTACTTAAGCTAACTTAATTCTAACACTTCATTCTAATTTCTAATTTCTATTCATACTTGTTAATTTTATGGACTACATTAAAAAAATTTAAACACATAAATCGATAAATATTGAAAGAAAATTTCGGGATCTAGCAACTTATACCCTTAGAATGATGTTGAGAGAGATCAAATAAAACTATTCCTTTATGCTTCAGTGGTTGGCAGCTTGATGTATGCTCAAGTATGTATTTACTAATATTGTATTTATGTTTGGTGTACTTGATAGATATTTGAGTGATCATAGATAAATCCGTTAGGAAGCAATAAAGTAAGTATTGAGGTATTTTTAGGATACCAAGATCTTATATTAACGTAATAATATACCAACACTCTTGAAGTGCTTGGTTTCAATGAATTTGACTATACAAGTTGCAAGTATGATAAAAAAAATTAAAAAAAATTATTTTAAGTAAATCTTTATAATGGCAGGAGGAGTTATTTCTATGAAAACTATTACGTAAGTGCTTACAGCTTCTTTGACCATAAAGGTAAAGTATATTATAAGGCTAATTATCATACAATATGATTGTGAAATTTCATTTAAGCATTCGGAATTACAAAATCTATTTAAGGCTGCTAAAATAATACTGTGGTAATTCTACAGTTATATCTTTCTCTCAAAACACTAGGAGCATTTCTCGCTCCAAAAATATTGACATTAAGTTCCATTTTGTCAAAGAGAAAGTTACATATCTGTCATTAGTATTGATCACATGCCTTCCACTAGTATATTGGCAAATCTATTAACTAAAGGCTTATCTATATGTATGTTTTAAGAATATGTCTCTTATATATGACTATTAATAGCTTAGTCTTCTTTGTTTTAGTGGGAATTTTTTTGTATGTATGTCTTTGTAGGAATTTATTGGATTTTGTATAATACTTGCATATTATGGATGTTTGTCGCTATTTATGAAATTTTATATTCATCGTGTTGAACTTACATTGAAGTTATTGTCAAACTTCAAAATTAGTAGTATGTAGTTATGTACATCTCATACCTCATATTAATGTGTTAGCTATATATGATTAATTAAGCTATAAATATTGTTGTGGAAGTATTATGGTGTAATTCTGCACTCCAAGTGGGAGAATGTTGAATCAATTACTATAGACTAGTATAATCTAATGCAATTATCATGTTAATTATGTGTATATGACTTTAGGCCATTTATGAGATGGATATTACATTATTAACCATATTACGGACCCTCGAGTCCATTAACTAATATAGTCTAAACCTATTTATTGGAACTATAACCTGCCATAAAATTGTATTTTAACTTAATTGATGTATTGTGTATTGTTGCCTATCGTTAGCTTAAGTGTTGTATGGTGATTTGTGTAGAAGAGATTAGTGAATAAGATTTAAAGAGCCCTAGTTTTTTCTCTTTATTATGCTGATTTTTTATCTTATAATAATCTATCGAGGAATCATGACTTCTATTCAAATTTCATCACACTTAAAGGGTATTTTCTAATTTCATTTATTTATATAAAATTATAAAATCTTATTTTAATTGGTTGAAACATATTGATGTTACAAAATTTAGTATTCTTTTTATGCCAAAATTCCAACAAAACCTTTATTCTTAGGACCCATTAGAGAGATAACTCCCTTTTTATGCTTTCTATCTAATGAAAAATACTTTTCAACTTTTATTAGAGAGAATACAAAGATATGGCATTCCCATGAACCAAATATGGTAAAAGAATCCATATAGTCCTCCCTCGAGCATGCACATATAATTTTACCAATATTTTTTATTCTCCCAAACATATATTTTTTTAAAAAAATAAGGACATCAAAGATTATTAAAATGTTTGCATTCACCCTTCTAAACTATATCATATTTTTAGATCATTCATTTAGCAGGTAATATCAATCTCATCCAATAATATATATTAGAAAGTGGGATATTTGATTTCTTTTGTTTTTCTTTACTACCGCAAGCTTGGTATAATCATGTTTAATTAACATTTTTTATTGTTCTTGTTCTTGCTAAGGGCATTAGTTTAATAAAACAATTACTTGGTTGTAGTTATGTTACTATTTTTATAGTGGCATGTGAATTGCCATTTCATTACTATACAATTAATTAATTTATTCACAATCATTATATTTATGGTAAAAATGATGATTTGTGCATCAGTATCGTGTAATTGTATTGATCAAGACTAAATATATTCACAATTATTTATATGTACTCGTTATCTTCTTCATTATATTCTTTTCCCTCATCAATAAATGTATTTTGTTATGATATACTGACTTTTTGTTCATGTGAATTTTCTAAATTATAGTATGATAACAAAATATCATAGGTAGAAAGGTGCAACAAAAGTAAAATATCAGATTACATGCAGTTCACTAAAACAATCCCTTTCCCAAATCTGTATTATTTTGATTATATTATAATTTGTAGCACGAACTTAATGTCTGTTTTAAAATGATTATTACATGTCTTAAATGTGAAGATAAAGAAAATAATTTTAACTTTTGAAATTACATGTAGTATTTTATTTAGTTCAATTTCGTTTTTATAATACATAAAATATTCGCTCATATATATTTTGCAAGGTAATTTGGTTTAAATTGATATAAAAACTTATCATTTACATGCTTTAGAATAAAGAGCTTTACTGTAGTGGTTGTCTCTCTTGCTTTTCAACTTGCTTGTAACTTCTGTTTTCTTGAAGAAAGCACCAGCTCTTGGATCAGAGGTGAGAATTTGAACTTAATATGTCTTATTCATGTTATGAACGCCTGCCCCTAAACTAATAAGGGTTACGACGCTTGGTTACTATCTTTAATATGTAGAGACAGAACGAAATAAAAATTTGGATACAAAACAGAACAAAAATTAGAGACATTGGGGTGTTTAGTTGTGATAAATAAAATAGATAAGACTGTCTTCGTCTCGAGAACGAAAATGTATTTGGTTGCAGTTGACAAAACATAAAAACAATATCAATATCTAAAATACCCTGCAGTATAATATTATTGAAAATATGTAATTATTATTTTAAAATGAATGATTTATATTAGTAAAAAAGATAATAAATAATAATAATAACAATAACAATAATAATAATAAATGAATTTTTTCATAATAATAATAATGATGATGATGATGATGATAATGATAATGATGATAATGATAATGATGAGTTTAATAATATAATTAAGAATAAAAATTGATTATGTGAGAGAGGTGTACTTTTAGAAGTTTTTTATATATATTGTTTCGGATACAGGAACAAGAAATTTTGTACTACATTCTTGGAAGGAGTAAAAAATTTCTATCCCTGTGCTCTGAGATCGGGACAAAAATAGGTAGAAATAACAGGCAAACACTACCATATATAGAGTTTTTGTGTCCTTGTCATCTTTCTCTACCCATAAAAACATGAACCAAACCCCTCGTTAAGACTTTTAATTAATATATTACGTAATTCTAAGTTTGAGCATATTCGGCCTTACGATACACCGAACTCCAAAATTATTCTGGCATAAAACTTTCGACTTTCCAACTAGTGAAATTCTCCAAAAGATGCTATCTTCTCTCTAGTAAAGTAACAATTGGATTATATTCTGAGGCTTTATTTTAATCTTTCTTAATTTGTTTCCCAGCGTTTTCATCTTCTCTGCCTTCTTCAGTTACTCACCATATTTCTTTATATTTGTCTATGACTTTCCACTCTCCTTTTTAGGTTATCCAAAAGGCTCATTTCCAAGCCTACAACATTTCCCGCATTCCTCTTCCAATTCAAAGAGAAAAATCTAAAGTTGATTGTCATATAAAGAGAGGAAATGAAGATTTCGCTCCTTACATGCCTCATCTTGATAATTTTATGTGGCAATCACGTGACTTCGGGAGAAGATTTCAACCTCTCAAAGCCTTCTACGCAAGAACAGTTTCAGGGTATCATTCAACTTATTTCTCTGTTTTATTTTTTCCAGTATATATATATATATATATATATATGTGATCTCTGAACCGAGACATGCAGGTGTAAATGGCAACATGACATTGAATGGACTAAGGAGTGGCGGAGTAGAAAGCAAGGAAAAGCCTGAAATCTTCCGCTCCATAAAAACAGGGCATAGAGGTAAGGGGTCTAGCGGTAGTGCAGATATTAATCACAAAACGCCTGCTTCAGCACAAAAAAGTGATGCGCCAGTTTCAGCTTGGCCATCCATTCTTGCTTCAATTTGCACTGCCTTGAACGTGACCTTAGCTTTGGCTCACATATTTCCTTTACCAATAACATTCTAGAAAGGATGTCAAAGTTGTTCCGAGATCTAAGAGATATTAATCTAGCATTGTTGACAGTGGTCTCTATATATCCTTCTACTGCTATTTCAAACTTCAGGTATTTGGTTGTCTTGTTCCATTGTGGGTCCTTTTTTTTTTCTGGTGATTGTTCTTTCACGTACTAAGTTGACATGTTATTGGTTGTCTTACAACACTATGATGAACTTGAAAGAAATGTTTCTCCAACTAGTATGTATATTTGCACAGCAAACAACGCAAGGTGATAATAACATTGATGCCATAATTAAGCAGAAATAAAAAATACAACTAATCAATGAAGTGGTAAAGTTTCGAAGAAACTTAAGTTTGTAGTTTCTTGTAAGAAACCACAAGTTCTATCTGATAGCTTTTGGAAACATGACTGCTCCAATGCTGTCAGAAGTAGAGGGGGAATCAGTTTTTTTTTTCGAAATTTAAATAGTTAGTTTTGCCAAATAACAACTTAAATTAGACCATATTGCCTAGTTCTTGTGTCATATAACAACAAAAATTTTGTGAATATGGCTGCAGGGGGGCTAACCTCTAGCTGAACTACAATTACCACTGAATCAAGGCTATGAATCTCTCTTATGCTAAAAAGTGAATATTGGCATAACCCTCCACACACCTTCAAGAACTTCAACAACATCATATATACTCAACAACAACGTTAGCGTATTTAGACAAATTCTATTTGCTTTTCTCATATGCTCTCCAGTATGAAGCATTATTAGAGAGTCCTTTTGTCTTTTTAACAGTTCCTTACAGAAAAAGTGTAAAGAAACGAAGACTGAAACATACACCAACACCTCCAAGACCACACGCCAAAAAAGAAATTAAGCAATATCGGAAGTTTCCACATCTGAATGCCTCAGATCTCGTATACGAACTTCTCAAAAAGCTTCATCTGCTCAGATTGCAGAGCAATGGCAATCGATAAACTCCCATCGTTTGTTGGACTTGGCAAGATAAACGATAAACCCTCGTAAGGAATTCCTCCAGGGCCCATGAAAATAGGCCTTCCCCAACCAAAATCAGCGTCGTGAATTGGCAACCTAACCCAACTTGTGATCCCAAGATTTGGATTCTTAAAAGTATGAGCACCACGGACAAGGGCTGTCAAATCAGGTTGAAGTTCCAAGTAGTCAAGGGCTGACCTTAGATAATCATTGTCCATCCTAACCAAGCCATCATGAATCCTCCCAGCGGCAAACCACGTGGGCTTTGATTGAAGATCTCCGGCGAGAGCAACTGGGGTCGTTGTGAAGATCACATTACCAAAGTAACCAGGTGGGAGTGGTGGTTGCCACCTTGACCTGCCATCCGTAGCTATATACAACTTGGTTTCTTGGTCATAGGGAAGTTCACGAGCCTTGCATACACATCTCCATACATGACCAGCCAACATCTCGTAGGAGCTGTACGCAATTGTGTTGCCATCTTCCTTAGCTTTGGCTTTGAGGGTGTTCAGTTGGGCCCTGGTTAGCTTGAACATGGACACGGTGGTGCTGTCAGATTTTGAGGTCTCGGAGGTCGATTTCAATGCCGGAGGTGGCTGGTACTCGATGTGGTGGAATGCTGGTCGTGGTGGGTCTCTTGCTCTGAGGAGGGTTCTGTCAATGAACGGAGGAATCGTTAGATCGAGACCTCTAGCCATGTCTGACCAAGTGTTCACGAAATGAAGACCTGAAAATCCATCCGCTGCATGATGTTGCATGCCGACGCCAAGCGAAACTCCTCCGCATTTGAAAAAGGTTACCTACGTTATTAGAACCATAACAAAACATTGAGTTCCCACTTCCAAGACAATCCATAATCGGCCCAAATATTAAATTATATATATATATATATCTTACCTGCAGAACCAAGAGAGGATAAGTGGAGATGCCGCCGGAGTAATCAACGGTGGGAATAAGCTGCCTGAGCTCCAAAGTCGGCGCAAAATCACCAAAGTCATCGATGACGGAGCTCGTCTCAGCCACAACAAAAAGCACCCCCTCTCCATTACAGTCAATCTCAATCCGACCATCTTCGTCCCTCCTCAACCGTCCGGCCATCGGATAGAACGGCACCAGAGCCTTAGCCAACGCCTCCTTCATGATATTCGGGTCAAAAAAGTTAGCTGCTCCAGTTGGTCGGTAAAAGTATACGCTCGGTGTGTGGAACCTCGGAACCACTAAGTCCACGTTCGAGTTCCACAGGCCGTACCGCGGCGTCTCCTCCGCCGGCGGCACTAGCGTGGATTCCTTCACGTCAACTTTCATGTTATTGACTGATTTGGCCCTCCTAAAAACACCTCTAGACTGTGGTCCCCTACAAGCCAAAATAATAATAATTAAATGAATGGCTTTTATATCAGCCGAACATATTAAGATGGCCCGTTTGGAACAGAAAGAAAGAAACATAGTAATTACAAAGCGTGTGAAGAAAAACAGAAGAATAAAAGCTGTTTGGATTTAATGAAAAGGGAGCAACAAAACTGCTGTTTGTTTGTTTGTTTTTTTTTTTTTTGACTTGAACTAATTCTCTTGTTCTTCATACACTGATCCTATCAATGAATACTCGGGGAAAAGCTTTTGTATACAAGAACTTAAGTTACCTGCAAAACAAAAAGATAAGAGAAGAAGAAGCTTACCTGAAGAATGTTGAGAGAGAGAAAGAAAGAAAGAGGAGGAAATTAGAAGAGAGGTAGAGAAAGATGGGGTTTGGAGTAACGTTGACAACTAAGGAAATGGAGATTTGGTGGGAGTGCGTTGAGAGGTCAATATATATACAAAACCACCACAAAAAACAAAAGAACCAGCTAAAAGGACAACCTCTTCTCTTTGGGTTTTATATATACATATATAGATATATACACACACACAAGTATAGAGGATGCGCAATGCCAAACAATAAGGTTGTGGAGACAATTCACCTACTCCAGCCAACTGACCTTTACCACTCATCAACTGCCACGCAATTTCATTGACCGTCAGACTATTAGGCACTTGTGCCATCCCACTTCTCCGTCTGGGCTGTCTGCTTTCCCCTATTTCTAAGGTTTAACCCATTAATTAGAGGATGCAAAGACTTTTCAGCCAAAAACTTGGACAAAAGATTGGTCTAATGTAAGTTTGATATCTTAATTCAAACCTGTCACCCACTCCCTCTTTTTCCTCTATTTCAATATTAATTCCTTTACTTCTTCGACGTTCCTCTTTCTGACTTTTGGTATGTTGGGTGTGGATAGATAAGATTTCATGAGTTCCTTCTTTAAAGAACTCCTCAATCCTCCAATAAAGTTGCAAGATATCAACTACGGGTGGACACGACCGTGTTCACACTCTTCCATATTTAATTCCATTATATGATTATTATTTTTATTTTAATATCGTGTAGTCTTGATTTGTATTATTTAATTTAATTCATTAGCTAAGATTGAAATAATTAATATTAATTATAATAATTACAAAAGTCACAAAATAATAATTACCATTTTTTTCTTTTAGTAATTTGTCAAATAACCAACTACATGATCGGATTTTTATAATTATCAGTCCAAGCTTTGCAACAATTAATAAGATTACTCATTTATGATTCGAAGGTTACAACTATAATTGACAAAAATAACCTCTTTATAAAAATATAAAGAAATGTTGCGTATATTTAATATCCCTCTTCTAACTCTCGTAATATTTAGTGAAAAATTTTTTGCCAACTAACAAAAAGTGAAGTTTTTTAATGTATGCGAGTGAAAGTTCGTTGAACATCATCAAGTAAATTTAAATTTTTTTAAATTTGTTGTATGAAAAATAATGGTCATAAGATGTAAAATTTACGTTATTATCTAAATGCGATAAAAGTTTCAATTTTTAAAAAAACATGAATAAGAAATTATATTAATAATAGCCAAGCTATTGCAAAATTACAAGAATACACCAATCACCAAAATAGAGAGTATTTGTCTATCTAGGCACTAATGGACAAAGTAGAAGATAAACAGAAGAGTTGCTTTTATATATACTAGATGTTTAACAAGCCACTACTCTCATATATTCCATCTTGATTTCATCTGCTATGAAATCAAATTGTCGACTCCTTTATCCATAATCATTTCATGTATCCAGTTCAACAGCTTATTCACTACTTGGTACTTATCTTCTGCTACTTTTTGGTAGATTTAGTGATTCCTCTATTTGCAGATCATATAAACAGTTGACATGAAAGCAACTTTAAGAAGGATGACATTTTCATTACCTAGTTTAGTGAGATTAACGAACCATCTCAAACTAAGTTTCCAATCACAACTATTATTCGCAACACCCAACATTTCTTAGATATGGCTCCAAATGGTTTTGGACCAAACACAATTAAAGAACAAACGGTTCCTGTCTTCTTAAACTTTCTAGCAAAGTACGTTGTAGGTGCTATCTGAGTTAAACCATTGACTTTTTGTCCACAACCTATTTGTAATGGCTAGCCAAGTTATAACGGATGCTTTGGGGTTCAAAGACTTTTTCTGGACTAAGGTAAACTAGGGACTACCAGCAGATCTTGTCTAAAAATCTAATAACAAGATGCAGTTGTTAACAAACTGCTTGGGTGAAGGGTCCATGAGATAGACTCTAACCTCCATCCTCCATTTTGCAATAATTAAGAAACTCTAGCATCCACTTACAATCTGTTACGCAGATGTAAGACCACCAGGTTGTTAATTAGAGGGCTAATGCATAGCTAGTTATCAAACTAAAGCCATATATTTCTTCCACCATTTATTTTGTGTTTAATGAAAGGGTATAAATGTTGCCTCATCTTTAACAATTCATTAAAGAACCCCAAGTACTATCTGAACATCGTAATTTGCCATAAATTTTTACCTTGAAGATAAACAACATTGACTCATTTTGTCCAAAGAGCTTCCTTATCTGAGAATAGTCACCAAACCCTCTTGCTAATTAATGCTTTTTGCATTATAGTAGTAGATTAGATGATGAGTCCCCCTTATTCCTTTAAAGATGCTACATCCTGCCATTTGACTTTAGCATTTATGCCTAATTCATCTCTTCTCGATCATAAGAATGCTTTTAACAACTTATTGATGTCTTTGATGATCTTCTTTGGTAGTATCGTATGTGCTAACCAATGTATTTGGAGACTTATCAATATCGATATAATCAAAGTGATCATACCTGCGTAGGATAAAAATCTGCTTTGTCGAAACATAATTTTGGATTTCATGTGCTCCAGAATAGGTGAACAATCTGCATACTTCAACTTTGCAGAAGCAATGGTCACTCCTAGTTATCTTATAGAAGGGGGTGGAGAGATAATCACGTACTTTACTATGCTCTCTAGCATTCTGCACATTTGTTGAAACATGCATGCTGCTTTTCTCCATATTTATCCACAATCCTGACAATTCTAAGAATATCTTTAGTGAGTGCATTAGGTCATTAACCGATGCAATGTCAGTAGCATAAAATAACAAAAGGTCGTCAACAAAGATGAGATGGGTGAGCTTGAGTGCAGAGCATTTATGGTGATATTGGAAATTGCCATTTGAAGCCGTAAGCAATCTTAGTAGCCTGGGCATGCCCTCTATAATCAAGGTGAAAATGTATGGTGAGAGTGGTCCCCCTGACAAATACTCTTAGAATTCATAAACAATCTTGATGGGACTCCTTGATGGGACTCCATTAACTAGAACATTGAAGGATGGTGATTGGATGCATTCAATGGGCTAGTTAACAAAGCCAAAAGGCATCTTTAGAATTTCCATGAAGGTTTTAATGAAAGTCCAGTTAATAGTATCATAGGCTTTGTAGAAGTCTATATTTATCATACAACTTTTTATGGGTCTCCCAAAAGCGTAATCTTCCATCAGATCTTGCATAATTAATATGTTGTCCCCAATTTTACAACCAGGAATAAAAGCTCCTTGATTCACATCAACAATATTCGTAACAAACCTTTTCAGACTATCCGCCATCAATTTAGCTATTTCTTTGTAAATAACGTTGCAACAAGAGATGAGTCTAAATTCCTTTGAAGTCATCGAGTGTTTTTTCTTAGGGACTAATCAAAGATATGTTTTGTTTAGCTCTTTCAACAACTTAGCATTTTGGAAGAACTCTAACACAACTTCAGTACATGATTGTCCAGTGATGTTCCACGTCTGTTGAAAAAATTCTGCAGAGAAGCCATTCGAACTTGGGTCTTTCAATGGTGTAAACTAGAGAAAGATTTCTTGATATCTTGCTCCGAAACTAGACCAATCAGTTTAGCCTTCCTGTCCTACTCTATAGCTCCTTCCAGAATTCGCTTTATGTTGGTCAAGGGCAATTGATACATTCAGGACCCATCAACTTAGCCAAAATAGAACCTTGCCATCTCCCTCGTGATCTCCTGGTCATATTTTAATTCCCCATTATTGTCTTATAATCTGACTATTCGATTGCAATTACGTCTTGCCTTTACTATCACATTGAAAAACTTCGAATTTGTATCTCCTTCTTGAAGCCATTTCACCCTAACTTTTTGCTTTTGGATGGAATTTTGTAGTCCTACAACACTCAAATAATTCTTAAGCAGAATTCTTTCCTTCACCTTTAAGGTTACATCATTCGATTTAGAGTAATACTCTACTTAAGTCTGTTGCACCTGTAGTTTCAAAAAGGAAATATCCTACTTTTGCTATTTATGAAGCTTTTTCTTAACCAACCTCAGTTTATGCATAAGTTGGAATGCTTTGTAGCCCGTCACTTCCTGTTTTCAAAAATTGTCAATGATTTCCCAAAATCCCACCATTTGAATCACTCCATTGAAAAATCGAAATGGTGCTTCTGTGCTCTGACATCACTTTGTATAAACATAAAAGAATGGTCAGAAGTTAAATTTTCACCAAAAGGTACTAAAGAATGTGGGAATTTATCAAGCCATTCGTCATTCACTAGAAATTGATCTAATTTCTTACAAATAAGGACAGGTCCTTATTGGTTATTTAACCAGGCGAGTAAACATCCAATGGAATACAGGTTTACTAATTCCACCTCGCAAGCAACAGTCGTGAGCTCTTAAGTATCAGCTAAAGAATATTGCTTCCTCCCTTCAGTTTCCTAGAACTTAGTAAGCAGTTAAAATTCCCATAACCATCCATGGATTATTTACAAAGTCTTGGATAGTTTTTAGCCCTCTCCACAATATATCCCACTGAAAGGCAAAGTTTGATGCATAAATCAGATTCAACAAAAACTTCTGGTGAACACCTCATAAATACCTTATAATTGGCAAGATAAATGTATTTGTTGGAAGCTTTCCTCCTCTTTGTACTGCCATTCTATCCGAATTAAAAAAATAGATGATACATCCGTTGACATGAGAATTATGATTGGATATACCCTTCTATTAACCACCCAAAATTTTTTAGTTATTTATAAGATCCAAATCTTTAATTCTGGTCTCAATCGATCCTACCAATATAGTCTTCTTCTCCTTAATAAGCTCATTAGTTTAAGCCTTTTTTTAGGGATCATTAAGACCCCACGTATTCCATATCAGAAAAGACATTATGGCGATATCACCCCCTTTATGTTTTTTCTTATCTCTTTTCCTTATCGCATTTTGCCTAGTAGTAGAAATTTGGATTGTAAGTGGTCCCGAGGGTTCTAAATCAGATGGAATCTATTTATCAATAGAACAATCTAGATTAGAGACTATAGCTGCATTATCAATTTGGATCGCCTCCCTCTTAAGTTATTGTCCATCTTCCATCTGTACCGTTAGCTCAGGGGCATCTCTGCCCAGAATAGAAATTTGCTCCTCATTATAAGTGATAAATCTAGTATTATGTTGGCCCTCTGCTAAGCATCTCACCTATCCCTGACTCAAAGGTTATCCATATTGGAACTGGAGAGCCCACTTTTATGGGAGATCTACAACATGGATTTAGTGATGAAACATATTCGTGGACTTTGACACTACACTTCAACTCAAAATCTTAAGGCATTAGGTTTATGAGCCATTTTTATTTATATGTCCTTCACTAGTTCCATCTCTTTCTAATGTGGAATTTCTACTCATATTTGACATCCTAAAAATCTCCCCCTCAAGCGTGAATTTCTACGTTGGCTTGGACTCCTACTTGAGCGAAAGCCTTTTTTGCTTAGTAGCTCGAGTATATGGTATCACTAAGAGTCCTTTTACTTTACTGGTCTAGGCCCACCAGGAGTTTCCTTGCTCTTCTTCGTGGGGAAGCAACCATAGGATCTAACTATCATCTCCATACTCGTCCCTTGTTGAACCATCAGTTCTGATACCACTTGTTGGAACTGGAGACCCCATTTTCATGGGAGATCTATGTAGGAAAATCCCGGTGTGAGCATCATATGCCCACAGTGCGGAAAACAAAAATTTTTATTCCGGGACCTTCTCGAAAGCCAGGATCATGTGACTATATAACAAAATCAAACCAAAACGACCAAAGGAGACCGTCTCTAACGGTATCCATGCTGAGATCGGAGAACCTAACCGGGACAAACCCTTTGACCCGGGAATAGCTAGAACAAATTAAAGACTGCTAGATCTTAC